>BRZM01001373.1:0-35556 GCA_033238685.1 Lates japonicus | reverse complement strand
CTCGGCTCCTTAATGAATTATTTATAGTGGGGAGAGTGAGGGGGTAGAGAGCATTTCCCTCAGAGTAAACATACCAGTAAAAGGAGAGATGACTGCAATAAAATGATATGGAAGGCATCATTTGCCCTTTTTCCAAAATGAGTTTCAAAGTATTACAGGCTACGTACCATTTTTGAACTAGCAACATGATTTTCAGGGAACATATGAGGCCTGAGTGAAACTGTGGAAACCTTGAATCAAACGAGCTTGATAAGTATGGTAAGGGCCCTTGTTAGAAACTCCATCATAATTAATTTGTGATGCACAAACAATTGATCTTAACTGTAATAATCCTGGCTGCTCCACGAACTGAATTGATTCAATCCTCTTAAATATTCCATTTTCTAATGCAGTTTGACCTCCTCGGTAGAGTAGGTGCAAACATAGTCATTAAATTGCTCTTCTGGTTTCAGGTTTCTCCCGATTTCAGATGAGTGTCAAATATTACCCATGACTACCTGGCAATCAGAAACACGGATAAAAAAAAAGCTTACTTTACTGGAAGCGTTTTAACAGCAAGGCCCCCAGGGACAATCCTCAATAGGTGTTTTTGATTTTCTCCTTTTTTTTTCACCATCAGTCTGTGAGACAAGCGAGATTACAAGAAAGAAGGCGGCGATGCCTTCAGGGGGGTGAGGGGGAGAACAATTTCCAACTTACCGGCAGCACATTCACGAGCACTCTCTGACCTGGAGGTCCTCGGAGAGATTGTGCGCTCCAATTTACAGCTTCTGCAAGAATGTGAGAAATAAGTGTCCTGGAATGAGGAATCAAGCTCTTTGTTACATTTCATTAATTTGGAGAGGGAGCCGTCGGCTTCATAGAAAGATCACAGGGTCAAAAATTAACCAGCTCTCCATGACTCTCCCTTTCCCTACAAATGTATATGTTCTGAAGTCTTAATTTATAGTCATTCTCGTTCAGTCTTCTCAATGCGAAAGTGGATTACTCTCCCAGTCTCCCAAGTTTTTTCTCACTGAGACATGCTTGCAGTTTTCTGGCATTTGAGAATCGCAGGAGAGGGCAGTGATAGGTCAAAGCAGAGAGCCTCTTAATTGAAGTTGTACATAATAAAGGAAGGGGGAGTGAAGGGGGAGGGGTCCGTTCATTAATAATTGATCAAAGAGCCGTTAAATTGAAACGTGTTTGCATCAATTAATCATCCCCCCAGATGCCACCAATCAGCCTTTTTCCATGGCGGCATCATAGCAATCCTGCAGACTACACCAGTTGTGCTGGGCCCAAGCCATCATTCATCATGTCTCACTGTGCTCTTAAAACCGGCCTCAAGTCTGTGACAGAGTGATTAAAACACTATTGCCATTGAGCGCTGCAGGCTTTACTCACAATCTCCTCTGAAAATTGGTCGCAGTCTATACCGTGTGTAGAGTGTGAAACTTGATTACCATGTTTCTCCAAGTTATTGATATTCTTTGAACTTTAACAGGGCGGTGAGGCGTTCTGCAACAGTCAGCGGCGACAGTTTCGCTTCTCAAAATGTTCAGTTCAATCACTGTCAGAGCTCTACAGACCTGGTTCGTCGAGGGGGAGGACAGCCCCTGGCACTTTGTGTACAAAGTAAATTGTAAAACAATTCAGTGGCTTTAAGCCTGACGTAATTAGAGTTCAGGGTTAGGCCTGGAATTATTTTACCTCAGATAACCTTTAACTTAATTTATCTTTAATGTGCCATCCAGCATATTAAGTGACTCAAATCAAACACGACCATTATGCAGACGACAGGTGCATGCATGGATGTACAGCTGTTGCTCAAAAGACAGAAAAAATGAAAATTTTAATTCCTTTAAAAAAGGAATGGCAGCAGCAGCCACTGCTTAAGCCAATGCTTAGCAACAAAGCACTATATGTGACACAGTGATCAAAATAGTGGGCTGTATTTACTGTGGTGCTCATATTGCTATGCCTTGTCTGTCTTGGTTCTTTTTTGTTGTTGACTGCATAAGATGATTGATGTATTTATGCATGTTGGACCCGCTATGTGTCCACAGGCATTTGTATTTATTGTTATTTAATGGCATGGGCTGAATGATTCTTCTGAGTCTATACTAAGGAAGGTGATTATAACTGGTAGCCTGGTGTACGCATAGGCTGCAGAGTGTAAAAGGAATTAATATTTGGTTTGGACATGTAGCCCTGTGGTGCAGTTTGCAAAGCATGCCATTGTTAGTCTTGTCCACATGAACAGAGATAAACACAACAGCATCTATTATTATTGTTATTATTACGCCTGCTTTTTACCATATATATTTTGTTTCTCAGTGCTGGTGATTGCTTTGTCTTACATAAGTTACCTGGGGATAAGGGCGAAACAAATGTGATGTATTCCAAAGAGTCACCTCAATCTAATCTGCTCGAAATCAGAGCCTCCATCTTTAATTAAGATGAAAGCACAAACGGATGCCTTTTTATATTTACTACATCGGTGAACATCCAGGTTAATCCAAAAAGGGATTATCTCCGCTGACTGAGAGTGACCGCTCATGTACTAAACTCACAGGTAGGGTGACTCGCTTTCGGAGGGCCCGTGGAGTTACAGGATGGCAGAGCCACAAGTCATAATAGTCAGTCCCACTAAGCCATGATAGGAAATGTCCCCATCATCTTTATTTAAAGTTTAATATCTCCAGGCTGTGTTTTGGGCCCGATGCTGTTGACATAAAAATGATCAATGACAGTAGATCAGCCCCATGGGAAGTACAAGATACACATCACATGATTAATGGCTTTGTCAGCTGTCATGAACTATACTGGACCAATACAGTGAAGGCTTCATAAATCATAAGTGTTCTGACACATGAAGTTTTTGTGCACTTTAAAAAAGCCAACATTTGGTGCATTTTTCATTTTTTCTCCTTTTTGATTTTCGCTAGTACTCTGAGGAACATAATTCTCAGGATCATAACACGATCAATTTTCCTTCCAGTTTCTTCTGTCGATAGTTACTGCGTTCTGTTGATGGTATCGTTGTTGCAAAATGCCTCCAGTCTAATGATGAATTAAACATGAAATTTAAGAGAACATATAAGATGTCCCTCAGGAAAGTCTGTCATACGCTGTCATACACTAATGAATGCCTCTTAAACCTGCATCAAGTGTTTACCACTAGAGAGAAGAAAGACTCCAAAACAAATCCACAGTAACAGAGCCCTGATATACCATCAGCTTATCGAGTGCTTAAGGCGAAAGTATTCGCAGAAAATTGGCTGCTCACACATCCAACAGACACAGAGCAAAACAGGCATCCCACTGGAGTAGTTTTTCTTTCTACCTGTCAAATGTAAGCCAAATACTCGCTCACATTTCAGTCCTGGTTTGGTCCACGAACCCCTGAGAAAAAAATACTCTGATTTCTTTGGCTTTCTAGATGCTTAGATTTAAAAGATGTAAAGCTAGAGAGAGCTCTAGAGACAGGTGTTGATTTTTAAAGTTGTAATCCGCAAGATTTCAGTCATGGTCACTTTAGAGCTTTAGAGGCACCTGCGGTCACTGATGTCAGCAAGAGCAGTTTAATACTCCAGGTCCCAGTAAACACTCCACGAGAAGTTACTACAACTGGTGTATCTGTTTACAGTGCAACCAAATAAACTCACAGTGTTTTGATAAAGAAGTCAGTCAATAATGTTTGCAACGGCAATCTGATTTCACACTGCACACAGAGCAAGTAGTTTTCCACACACAACATGGCACAGTAAACTCTGTTACTTTGCTGACAAGTTGGATGTGTTCAGTCCATCAACTGCAGCTCTTTATCACTGTGGCTGCACTGCCTTGTTCCTGCAATATTTTATACCCAAAAATTACTTTTGTGTAGTTTTGTGGACACATTTTAATCAGTCATTGCATTTAGAGTTAACTGAGGTGCATTGCTTTTCTTGTGGCTGCTTCACAATAAAAGGTACCCCATGCTTCATCAGTTGAAAAGATCTTAATGTGAAGCAGAAGCAGAACAGAATGTTCTGTTTACATTGGCAACTTAATAGAGCTTAATACAGCAGCTGATATGAATTAAAGCAAAGTTGTATGCATGCTTCGTTTCCTGAGAATTCTTTGTGCATGCAAAGGCACCATGAATACATGGCGGACCCCGCCACTTACAGTGAGTAGAGAAATAATTACTGAAAGTAAATACACTGCACAGCTGTTGCAGAAAAATAGCAGCTAGACAGTAAATAGTATCAAAAGTAGTGGAGTAAAGTCATTTGATTGAGTGTAATCAAAAATATCACTTTATAGAGCTTTAAATGGTTTGTAATGTTTAATAAGTTGTAAGTTATATTCCTAGTGATAGTTTCTAGATACAGTTTTTGACATTGTTTTGTGTGTGTGTGTGGGGGTGTGTGTGTGTGTGCGTGCATGCATGTTTGTAAGGAACATTTTCCACTTCTCATTACATTAACAAACTTGAGATGCTGTTCTAATACATTTTTTTCACATTTGCATTCCACGCAAATCATCATGCTGCCATGTGGTCACAATAACTCTCCTTAATGGCCGTATTAGTAAGAGAGGTCACCAGGGGTACAACTTGGGAATGATTACACATCCACCCACCAACCACCTACACCTATGTATGCACAGGTTCATTACTAAAACATGTATGTGTGCGCACAGTCTGCACAAACAGCAACAGAAGGAGGTGACACAGTGAGAGGGAATAAGGAAGAAGGAGAGCGATAGAGGTCAGAATTAATAGAACAAGGAACCCTTAATAACACTGTACAATAGTGAGGCCATTACAATTATAATTCTACTCATTAGCCTAATATCTCCTCCTACATCCTGTCCAGGATGATATGCAGCTCTATTGAGATCCGTCAGCCTTATACCCAATGGGACTCTGTGAACATATGGTGCATTTAACGATGTGGAAAGAGTAAATAAAAAAACAACTTCACATAAATCGAAGCTAATTGTTTACCCGACCATACCTTTAGGAATGTCTGGCATTTTTTATTAACACTGTGAAATATAAGGAGAAATTGTGTTTAATTTGGTTGTGTACTATAAATCTGTAGCTTAAATAGTTGAACACAGCATTTCTTTATTATTATGGTCTCCAAAAGCAAAGTCATGGGTGATTATTTCAGTATAGAAATGTAAGTAAGTCTGAGAAAACCCTAAGGATAGGAAGTTTTCTTGTTTTTAAGCTTTAAAGGAAAAAGTCCAGTCTCTCAGCAGAGGAAGGTTGCTCATCTTTTCCACTCCTCAGTCCAAACAACTGCCTTTTCTGAATGTACCATGGCTTCATTTTTAAAAATCTAACATGGCAAGGTCAACACACAGCAAAGAGCGGCCACTATCACTGAGTGGATCTGCAGAAACACTTGCAAGTGCCAAGAGGCAAAACAAAACAAACAAAAAACACTGAAAAGAAATCACAACTTTACATAAAGCATGTCAAAAGCTATAAATGAAGTTCTCTATGATTACTAAGTGGGATAACAAAATCTGAATGTACCATATTTTTTTACTCAACTAACTTTGGTGGTCCTTTTTTAGTTTGTGTGTGTTTATGTGTGTATATTTTTAGAGCCTTGTGACAGACCTATCCATGATATAATACACTACTCTTGACCAATGCATGCTGGGACAGGATCCAGCCCACTGGGACCCTAAACAGGATAAGCTGGTATAGAAAATGGATGGATGGCTGGATGCAGTGGAGCCTCCCTGGAGAGAAGCTGTGCACTATCTGTTATGAGAGTGGCAGGCAATATGTTTTCACCTGTGTGTAGGGTCGCAGTCATTCCCAAACATAAATTGTGCATGTTTGCTATGAAGGATGTTAGAGAAAGGCAGCTGTCTAGTTTGGGAGCTTAACCTTTCCGTAGTTGTTAGAGCGGGCAGGCAGCAGTATACTGTGAAAGCAGAGACTAGCAGCTGGGAGACACCAAGACATCGCATGGGAGCATATCTACAGTACATAGCACGGTCAGCAGTGTTGACATTGCCAAGCACACATACTGCACACTTGAAGAGAGCCAAGACAATGACACATCCATGTTAGCACAAGCAGGAAATAATATGGTGAAGCAAAGTGTGCTTGGTGATGTGAAGTAGCGAGCCCTGCCATCTCAGCAGAGAACCATCTGGTAGTAGAATTTGATCTCAAACGGCTACACCGTGGAGAGGAAGCCATCCTCTGGCTTGAAGTGCAACTTTGAGGCCGAGCAGTGATACAGAGAACAAACAACACATGGAGGCGAGGAACCCTGCACAGCAGTGGTGACAAACAAGATGAAAACACTATTATTTCTCCACAAAGCACAATTATTTCCTCCTCAATGCCACCCTGAAGCAGACATGATTGAACTCTTAGCAGGTAAGTCTTGTTATTAAAAGCAACATGAGCAGTGGTGGTTGCAAAGCAAGTGTCTTGGCAAATGAGCAGTGCCATTCAATAACCTGAAACCTGAAATAAACCACACTATAGGAAAAGGTGGTTTGGATGTACAGTATATTTCAGTCAGTAGAGTAAGTCACGTGGGTGTGTGGTACTGCAGTTTAAGTTGTCTGCCTGAATTGGCACACAGGCTTCTCAGCTGATATTAAAAAAACAAGAATGGAATTGTTCCAGTTTTGGAAAAATACCAACTTGTTGTGGCCATAGGCATATTTATTTCCCATGAGTCCCAACCATGTCTTGCATTTTGTTTATTAACTTTATGTTGTTGGTGTATGAGACACATACCCTTACCAAGAAACTGTGATCTAGATGATTTTGAATTATTGGCTTTATAGCAAAAATGGTCAGCTTATACACAGGTGGTTCAATATTTCAAACATTTTTCTTTAAAATTTTATTATTATTATACACTTATTTTGAAATACCCACCCTTGCACCATGTGGGAAATGTGCAGGTATTTGGATTTGGTCAGTGAGGTCTCGCTATCAAAGATCTGTGAAAACCAAAAAATAAAATGTGGTAATCTGCACAATTATGTGATGAAAGGCTAACAAAGGAGACAGGGTTAGTGTGAGTGAGGGAGCCAGTACACAACATCCTCATTAAATGCTGTGTCTCAGGCTGTGAACAGCAAGGCCTGACCCTTTGATTACACCAGAGCCAGGGACAAAGGCAATCCAAAAAACCTCCCTCACCACTATGATTAATGCTGCAAGAGTCGGGGCGTCCCTGTGCTTTTTTTGATCATATCAGATAATTTCTGTCATACTGGCTTCCAAAATAAATAAATCAATAAAACTGAAAATGAAAAAATATAAAAACACTGTGAACACTATTAGGCAACATGGGAGGGAACTGAGTACAATCTGTTGCAATGAAACAACTCTCCACAACAATGGATGCTTGACTTTGTGGAAACTGCAGGCAATTGGCTTACAATGTTAAGTTCAATGAACATATCTTAGTGTATCACATTATTAGTGTATTCTACAGGAATGCTACATGTTAATCATTATTGTTAGGTATGTGTTAAAATGCACCCCAGAGATTATGTATATTTCAAACATGGCAAATTTTGCTATTGCTACATAGGTAATGTTAGCATTAACAGCTATTTACCATTTACAAGACAAGATGTTAGAATACACCTCTGGGTATTTTTTCATCCTCTCATATTGGACTGAGAGCAGACAGTGACAGTACAGTGACTTACCATGACACAAGACAGGGACAGTTGGTTAGCATGCTAAAACAAAAGAAGAACTAACACTGGTGCTGCTTTCCACCACTGGAGACAGCTCTTGGTGAGTGAAGGAATGCTGTTTGATGCTGAACTCACAACATTTCTTCTAGACTGTTATGTAAGCAGCTGTTAATGCTAATCCTGGCTATGTAGCGATAGCAAAAATGTACACATAGCACCTTTAAACTATGACAGTAATTCTACAAATCTAGATGACTTTAAAACATTTAACAAATTAAGCCAACCAAAACCTCTGTTCATAAATTGGATATTAGCTTCCAGATAGATTGAAGCCACTCTTGACTCTCGGTTGACGCTAAACATTTCTTCTTCCTAAATTTAGCACAGAAAACGCAATAACAAATGTACGAGGACAACAATGAGGAGTTGAAATGTAAACAAAGCAATACACAAATGCAACATTTTGGGTAACTACAAGCTTCACCCCCACACTAACAACATGGGCTCTCAGTATATTAATTTATAATGTGCGAATATGCAGTATTTATGATTATCATATCATGCACATATGATAAAAGACTGAAGATCAAAGTTACTCTCCTCAGCTCAACGTTTTTGTTGAAAAATGTCCCGCTTACATTTCCTTATACATCCATAATTAAAAACTAAATAAATACATCATTTCTCTGTGGTATATTCACTCATGCTTGCTTTGGTATCTATAAATTATTAGTTTAATCCATTAAATAGACTACTGTCATGAAGCTTGACAGTTTAAGCTCTTCCTTTTATTTTACAGCCAGAAAGCAAGTGCCCAATGCAGCCTATAGCAAAGATGATGAACACTCAGTCAAGAGCTGGAGTAAGATGAAATTTTCTATATTAATGAAAGAAGGATCTTGACATATCAAGTGATACTGAAGAAAGATTACATAAGGTCTCTTTAAAAAATTCCCAATAATCTAAGGGTACAGAATAGAAATCATTCGGGTTAAAAGCAAAATTGCAAACACTTGCGTCATTCAGCAGAGTTTAATTTGTCTGTATATTTTGAAAGTGTGCGTATTGTTTTCATTTTACACCAGCCGCAAAAGGTAAAGGAGGAAAATTACCAATAAGAGGCAGTTATACTGTAAAAGCTTACATTCAGTGCATTCAGTCAATTGACAATGTCTGTATAGGAACAAGCTCTTAGGCCTGAGAAGCAAGTGACAGAAAATTGACAGTAATAGCCTAAGCAGATTTTTTTGCGCTAATGGACAGAGCAGCAATCAAATACAGAGGTACATGTCAGTGCTGGAAGTGACATCAAACTAAAGGGCTTTGTTTTGTGTAACTGATTTAGAAATACAATGAAATAGCCTTCTCATTGGTAAATAATGTAAGGTTTCATGGGTCTGGAGATGCAGATTCAAATACAATTTATTAATTGAAACTTGCAAAGTAAGTAAAATTTGTCTAACTTCAATTGTTATTTGAAATGGCTCTGTATTGTAATAAATGAATTTTTATCCTCTATTACAGATTGTATAGGATGCTCTTATGATAGGTGTTTTGCTTTCTTGGTTGTTTTCTTAAATGTATGCAACAGTTTCATCACATTCTCAAATGTAACAGCCTCAGCACTGTTGCGATTGATTATAGCTTTGTTGTCATCTTGTAAGGCCATTCTGCATCCATAACTCCTCTTTGATTATTCCCATTGGTATACTCTTTGCAACAGAGAGAAGTTATATAGCATGTCATCTGTATTGTCTATTCATCATTGACTCACGCTACAATTTACATTCACAGACAGACACAGAGTACATGCGGGCAGCCCTGTGCGGATGTGGTCAGATAATTTGCATCCACAGAGAGCGAGCCGCAGGAACGAGCGGGGAGGTGGGGGCTGCTCTGCTCATCGCAATGAAAAATCATCTGGGAACATTCTTCTGAAAGCAGACAAACAAAATTAGAGCAAGCTGATGGAAAAGGTGTCGAGGCTAATGCTTTGGGTTGTTAGCACTGCTGATTTTGGTGACCAGACTCGGCCCCCGGTCAACATGTGGCTCTGATTATAAGAGGCCTTGCGGTTTTGTGAAGCAATGACCCTAACTGCTTAAAAGCTGTTCTGAATCAGGGACAAGGAAATAAGCTTCCCAAAATGTTTATTTTGCTTTTGCTGTGCTGCCTGCTCTGAAATATCTTAATATGGTCATCAAGATGCTCTGAAACCCACACAGCATATACAATTACTGAACACATTAGTGTGCAACATCTGGAATCATTAAATTTCACTTTTTGGGAGTTTGGTGAAAGAGTCGTTAAAGTAACCAGTGCGGTATAAAACTTGAAATAAGTTGGCAGGTGGATGTGACATGATATGTATGCTAATCACTCTTCCACTGTGAAACATGAATGAATGTGAAATATGAATATGGAGGATGTGCCATCCGCGCCTGCTGTTTCAGGACACCTGGTCATTACGTTGCCTCATAGCTACTCAGACAAGTTTCCTCAAGGTTGCTTCAGTGCTATACCTGTCCTTCCAGGCTGCACATCTTCATTCCACATTTAAGATCACTAAGGCACTAAACATAAAACACATATCATCCTCAGAAATCCACTTTCAGAGATACATTCATTATACAGCACAGGAGAAGATGCTCCCTCAAACACTGAAAGCTGAAAATTAAAAAAAGAAAAAGAGAAGGAAAATAACATTTTATACATTTTGTTTGATTAAGAATCATCTCAGGGGAGCTGTACAGCTTCTCACTACCCATCATTAAACAGGCAGGCGGTGAGGGGATCAGAGGAGTTCGAATGAAAGCTAAAATCTTGGAATAATTATCATCGTTCTGTAACTTCTAAGTTTCCGCAGTGGCATCTCAAACTTATCTGCATCTCTCCACACAAGGGCAAGTTACTGTGCATACAGATGGACTGCATGCAATGCACTACATGGCCACCTTGTTATTTACAGATTGGTATAATCTTTTCAGCATGTTAATCACTGTCTAAATACTCTGAGAGGGCTTTTTTTGGGGGGGGGGGGGATTCATTTGATGATGTGAATTATTAATTATGAGAAAAGCAACAATTTTGGCCCTGGATTTAAACACCACAGCATTCACAGTGCACTTGCCAGCACAATAAAAGTACAGATGCTCCCAGAACAAACAGACACACAATGCACATGCTGGAAACAAGGAACACAAATGGGTCCAAATACCCCCCCACCCCCACCTTCCACCCTCCACCCCTTAATCCTGGTGGAATATTTCATCATTACTGGCTCTTGTGTGAGAGAGGATGCAGGAATGCAGCATCCAGTAAGTGGTGCCCTATAGCCAGCGCTGGGAGAGCCCCTGCCAGCCCGATGTGTTCTGCTAGCAATCACAGCCCACTGAGTCACGGGCCAGTGGAAAATGTCAGATAAACATCACACTGGGAATGAGCTTCCTCCCTCTCTCCCCCTCTCTCTCTGGCAGTATAAGTGGTTTAAGAATAGCACTGGAGATGGAGGTCCTTATTTTAAGTGACACCATGAGAGTCAAAAGGTCAAATGAAATACACAAGGTTAGAACAGGCAAATAGGGTGCTGAGTAGATCAGATGACTGAGGTACACGCCAGGGTATGTTGTGGGTTTCGCTCTGATTCAAACGCTATGCCGCATGTTATTCTGTCTCACCAACATCTCTGCTGTCATCCCTTATTATGTACTATGCAATAAAGGAGGAGGGAAGTGTGTAGGAAACAGAGAGGAACTGAAACCCAAGTCCTGCAGCATGAACGCTGCATTAGGACGAAGCAGAGAGTTGGTTTGCTCTCAACCATCCAGTTCACACCTTCTCGCAAACATTCATAAAAGCTTGTCGTAATTTCCTGTGAGACCTTAAAAAACACAGTCAGGAGTAGCTCTCACTGCAGGCTGGTGCTGTAAATCACATGAGGGCAGCTCTGATATTTCATTTTTTATTTCAACAACTTTCATGCTCATCGACCAGCGAGGGAAAGTAGTCTGTGAAACATCTCTCCCATTTTCTTGACATATTATACAAACTCTGTACTGCACTGCATGTGGCACGGTGTAACATTTTGTCTGATACAGCTTTCTACTTGTGAAAGTAGTAGGTATAAAAGGTGATAATGATCAGTATTTTACATACAAACCTATTATCAGCTTATTATATATGTATTGTGCTATAGATTAAATTGGCAAAAGTATATAAAGTAGCTAACAAGTAGTTGCATCTCAAACATCTGCAACATCTGCAGCTCACACATAAAAGCATCAGTAATAATAATCTATCAATAAAAATCTAAAATAACTCTCCAAAAGCAGCCACATACTTAAATCGTTTGCATCTGCACTGTGACTTACTTTACTTTGAATGTAGGACTTTTACTTGAAATTGAGTACTTCTTCATTGTGCCCTCTTAATATGCAGATTTCCACTTCTTTCCCTTTAAGTAGATTCATGGTTGGATCGGATGGTTGTGGGCCAAAATCAAATATATATTCTGCATCAACTTGTTCCAGCGCTCCACTGAAGCTATATGATGTTCTCACTGAGTGAAAGACTTTATACAAAATTCAACCTGACATGTTTGGTATATTTGGGAAGTGTTAGATCTCCAGTAGAATTTAAAATAAAGTACTGCAGGTTTGAATATTATTTGGCTGTTCAACATGAGTTTGTAGGTTTAAGGAGCTAAGTAAATCACCTTATTAACTATATTGAATTTTTAAGAAAAGGGTTAATTGCCACATTGTGATCATTATATCAGTTTGGCTTGACAGTATAACCCCTTTCATAAGCTTTAAAAGACTTGCAAAGCCTCATGTCAGGTTCCTGCACTCCAAAAAAGCTATCTTTCTGCCTTTAATGATTCTTTCCCATTCATGAAAAAGAAAAGTTCTCGGTCCATTTCCTCAGAACTACCTTATTGTTGCGCTGACTGTGTGCTGCCCCTGCTCAGTACTGTATACCTGCTGCCACACAGCAGGGATGGGGGCTGTAGGTGCCGTCCACTTCCTCCTCCTGCTCCTCCCTGGCATTCACTTGCAGTGGCAGCCGGTGATCATGGCAACGGCGGGTCTTTGGCAGGACCGGTCATGTCTAGACTGGTCCAAGCTGCAGTAGTCTGCTGGCTGCAGCGCTAAGGCGCTGTGTTTAATTAGGCCCATCCTGCTGAGCTGCTGCTGTTTATTTCCCCTGTGACACTCCGCTGATCTCCACTGAGCCGCCAGAGAGAGAGGAAGGCAGAGAATCATTAAGCGTATACTTCTGTGCTAAAGCACCTATACACTAACCGCTATATAGGCATGGAAAGCAACTCACACATATTCACTCACACACACACACACAAATTCTCAGTACAGCAATGCACATTCATTTTCTGGAAAATTTCATTCTGTGCACACACAACCACTTTCCAGAGAGACAGTATAGCCAGTCATAATGCTCAGCCAGTGATCCTTTGGTCTTAGCCTGCACTCCCACATTATCACACTGCAGCAATGTGCTAACTTCATACAGCTCTAAAAAACACTTCACAACTCCTTCACACTGGGTATGCTTGAGGTTAGCTTTGTCATTATTTAGACACAATTCACTGACAATTACATTAATTGTGTGATATGTTTCCTGCTAAGAGAGAGAAACTAGAATTTGTCTCATTTAAAGACTAGTTTGACATTTTGGTCAATACACTTACTTGCTTTCTTGCTGAGAGATAGATGACAAGTACAATTAATATTTACTGTACAGTAAATATGAAACAACAGCCAGTTAGCTTAGAACAAAAACTGGAAATAGGGAAACAGCTAGCATGGTTCTAAGTAACAAAATCATTTTGCCACCTTAAGGTTTGACGTAATCTCAAGAGAATCCAGGAAGTAGCTGCCTCCCGGCTAACAAACTGTCCAGCAAATAAGCCCATGTAAAACCAAGATATAATGCATTCATAAGTGAGTTTTAGAAATTTTCTTAGCTGTTTTGTTAGCTAGCTGTTTCCTGTGTCTGTGTGGTAAGCTAAGCCAACTGGCTGCTAATGATATACACCATTCAAACATGAGTGGTATCAATCTTCTCATCTAGCTCTCAACACGAAAGCAAATAAATGCACTGCCCCTCGACAAATTTTGGCAGAGTGCTACATGAACCCATCATCATGTGAATGTAAGCAATATGATGGAAATACAGAGGTATTTTTGTGCCATTTCTTGGTGCACAAATGTATGTTAGCATGCTATTCTGACACCTCTTGATGTAAAAAAAAAAAAAATATATATATATATATATATATATATATATATATATATATATATCAGATGTCAAAGAAGAAAAAAATGCAAACACAGACCACAGACCATTGTCTCACATACACCACTGAAAATGGAGTACACGTCATATGGGGAAAGGGCAGTGGCCGTGTCTCTCTGGTACAAAAATCAATCCAACAAAAAAAAAAGAAAGAAAGAAAAAAACAAAAAAGCAATAGACCTGACAGAAGTTAAGTCAGGCCTGTGAGTTTCTCAGGATCCCTGCAGGGCAGAAACTCCACTGAGTTCTTTTTAACATTAGCTGTTTAATTTAAGTGTGGGTCCAGTGAACTGGAAGAGAATTACTGTTTATCTCTATAGTGGGTCTCTATGCGACAGGGAGAAGCATCAGGTCAGCATGATGCCGCTGCAGCCAAATGTAGAGACAGAGATGGATGGATTGTCAGAACACCTCAGTACCAAAGAGCCCGTGCTGTAGGATATGGAGGACACCTTTTCCCTACATGCAATTTAAGCTGCTTAGCTAAACAAATCTGAGTGAAGCAAAGATAGGCGAACAGGATAATGTGCTGGCCACACATTTTTTCTGTTTCTATTTTACTTTCCTGGTTGCGTTTTACTTGCTGCAAATTGAGAACAATTGGAACACATGGCATGTTAGAAATCAGTTTGACTATTCTGGCACCTACCAAACTGTGAAAGCAGGACTGGCAGAGTAACCATATGTTCTGTGCCAAATCCTCTTTGTTACACAAACACAACTCAACACACAAACTAACACACTCACACTTATTTATTATTATTTAAATATGATTGATTCCCTGCTTTTAAATATGAACATCCACTGCTTCATGCCCTCTAGTTTTAATGTCAGGCATACATGGAATGGAATATTGATGACATTATCTAGGTTGCTCTTCACACAGCTATAATGGCATAACATCAGTATCAAGGTCATCTAGATGTTTGACTTCAGATGTGCAGCTTGTTAATCTACTTCAGCACCAGGTGCTTAATTGTTCTGACATTACAAATTACATTTTTGTTTTCTGGTCTCTGGCAGACAATTCCCTTGGCCCATGAAATAAGAAGGGAATATTTTCCTTGTTAAATGGAACAGTTTCTCCTCTTTAGGCTAAATATATGTGAAGAATAATTCATGAGACACACTTTTATATTATCCGCCTTGGCTTGTAATTCATTGGCCACATGGTGGATGATAAAGTGACTGAAAGCAGCAAAAAGGGCATCCAGGAATTCTTTTGAAGTGCACAGCTGCGCTCATATCAGTTGTATATGAAGTATAATGAGGGACCTACCTGTCACTGTCACCTGTGATAGACTCATCGGAGTCCAAATCGCAGGTGCTAATGGAGAGATCGCCCAGCAGGAGACAAAGGAGAGATATTGTCGTACGAGGTTAAAGTAGCACCTGCGCATTGAAATGGGATGCTTAATGGGCAGATTTATTTACAGTGTTAATGTATCAGAGAGGAGCTCATTTGTCTGTCACCGTGTATACTTGACTGGAGTGGATGGAGATTAGCCGCAGAAGTCAATGTGACCTTTCCGTCTGTCATCCCTCTTCTCCTCCTCACTATCTGTTGCACCAAGCCTTTGGTATTTTCCTCAGACTGTGTGCACAGAGTGACCATGAACTTGGATTAGGGATGGTCCTTGGCAGCAGCGGCGTTTCTGTGCGATGACAAAAAAGAAAAAGAGCAATCTCAAAAGAGGAAGTGTTTCTTGATCCGGTGCCTTGGACTAGCACATTTTGGAAAATGCCTTTAGGAGGGAGCTGATTGCTGCCGGTGTTTACTTAACCTAATTTAAAAAATACACTTGTCACTGCACATGCACATGAGAGCAGTTACACTTTGGAAAATGTGAATCTAGTTTCTTTTTTGTTTTATTTGTTTGCTTTAGCCTGTCATCCCTAAATGTAATAAATACAAAGCAGATAAGAAAAAAATGAGATTCATGCTAAAATTGTTTCCATGAAAAGTCTCACAGCTCATGCTTTAAATGATCAGAAAAACAACAAATGTTAAATAATGTAATACCCAAGGTAATATAATGATACGAAGACTGTTTTATTACACCCAGTTTATCTATGTTTACAGAATGTTTGGGAAGGCAAACATTTGTTTAGTGCCTTGACAGGCATCAGAATCCAAAGCCAAAACAGATTCATAGCACAAAACCTTCTTGCCAAATGCTTGTAAAGATTAGCCACAGTCTAACTGGCAGTTTAATTATTTTTGATTGCACATTATTAGCAGGGCTCTCAGTACACATTTCTGTGTCTCTTGTTTGGCAAATGAGGCCCATTGTTGATTTCCTTTTTTCTCTATGTCACCAGAGTTCGGGACAACACTGTTGGCATTGAGAATGATTGGAAGGGGGGAAAAAAAGAGCAGTGACAGGCTTGAGCAAACAATCTCAGCATGATCAAAGCTGCTGAGTGGAAGAGAACACTGTGTACAATGATTGGAGAGGGGCAGGGGGAGGGCACTGTAGTGAAACAGATCACCTCAACACAAAGTTTCTCTGACACTGCAGTTCATGGGATGGAATGGGGGGGCTGTGGTTACGATCCATTAATCATAACTACCACACTAATGTCAAGCTATAGGTTTGCAGCCCGTACACTGACTCGTGGTGTGAATTTACAGAGAGCCAGGAAGTGGTAGCTGGAACTGCACATAATTAAAGACAAGCCTATATTTCATCAGTTATCATATTATTACCTGAGGTGTGACAACAGGCAGCAACAATAACAACAAAACACATGTCAGAGTGTGAGGTGCGGTCATCACCATACATTGTAATCAAACTGACAAGGTAACAACCTCCATTCTGTATCATGTTCACAATCTGCCTACTTGCACATAATTACCACATCTCTCCCCTGCAGTGAGTATTGCCGGTAGGAGCTGCATCCCCGTAGAGGGGAGAAAGACATGTGACATCTATACCCACCAAGCACCGTCATTAGGCACTGAGTGGAGGCAAAGTTCAGCAGACAACTCCTGTATTAGGCTTAATGGTTGCCCATTGGGACAAGAAGCTGATTGGGGGACAGGGCAAGCAGAAAAAAAAGGAAAAAAAAGCGTAATAGGGTGGTGGAATTAAATGGAGGTAGTGAGGTGGGTGTGATATGGAGTTAGCCAAATTGTGTCGGGGAGTGCAGAGCTGTAAATAATGCTCACTGATTTCAATCCGTCTGTAAGAGGTCACCCTTCTTCCTAATTATACAGCTGCTCCAGGCTTTTCTGATCATTACACAGGCCACACGGCTTGTTTTGCTGGTGTATTTTTCACTCACATCAATTAGGGGTTAGAATAATATGGTTTTGTTAAAGGCAAAACAATCTTGAATCAAACGAAAAAATAAATTCAGAACTGAGCAGTGGATCTTTTAATTGCTCCAGAATTGATTGACAGCTCTGTTAATAACCGCAATGACGCTAGACAGAAACTAATTCTAATCTTTTCTCTTGATAAAGGTTTGTTTACATCAGAAACATTTTTTATGCAGAAGACTAAAATAGTCTCTTATTTATTTATTTTAGTTGCAATCTGCTGAGAAACATAGTGAATCTTAATCATAGCCTATGTGAAAACATTCAAAATGTTATGGTCAAAAAGTTATGGATTGGAAAAGTAATGGAAGACTGGATTCCAAAAATAGCAAGGTAAATAGAAACAGATGGCAGTTTAGGGTAGATTTACCTGAAAATTTGGGTCTTGACAAGTTAAGAAAATCTTACCATACAGAGGCAATGGAAAACTCTGCACTGAAACAAAATATGAACAGTGATATGAAAACAATAAATACTGACATTATTACAAAATTAAGAAATTACAGTGTAGCTGTTAGTGTATTACAGTTGAGACTGGTAAATTTTTATTCACAGACATAAAATACAAATGTAATCCTACATTATTTGTATCTGTATTTAGCTCACTGAAAAAGTGTAAATGGTGTGCTTTATCTTGAATCTACATTATGCATGCTTGTGCATTTAAAACGTGTGTGTTTGTGTATACTGTGTGTACCAGTCTTTACATATATGCACATAAGCTCGTATTCAGTGGACACTTCTGGGTCAGTTCCTTGGCAAGATTTTAATCCAATCTGTTCCCTCTATGTACAATTAAAACACCACTTAGGAATAACTGTACTGCGTCCCAATTATATTTCTCCAAATGTTCCCGGCAACATTTCTGCAGTGCGCGCCCTGCTCCCACTCCTCCCACTTCTAAGTTTGGGTGACAGGCATCTGAAATACCAGGTTTGTCTGTAGAGCTTTTCACAGTGCCCCAGATCCATCATTGCAGGGCCATTGAGGCTCATTGTGTGCATCCATTAACTGTATCTATGGCGGAACCTTACAAAGGGGCAGCTTGAAGAGGGTCACTGGTGCGTAATTTATATCATCATAAATCTGGTGCAGTCCAGAGCTGAAACTCCCCCGTGCTCAACTAATGGCACTCTAATCACTGGTACCACTTCTTGGGTGGGACGGAGGGGGGTGTGGGTGTGTGTGCGTGTGTGTGTGTGTCTGTGTGTGTGTGTGTGTGGTGGGGGTTGGGGGCTTACAAGGGGACAGGGCATATAAAGCATTCCTCATTTGTTTCCAAGTTCCAAGACCAATGAGCCCTAACTAATCACCCAGCTTTTTGTCTTTTCTACAAAAGTGTTTTGTGAAGAGCAGAAATTGTCCAACCATTTTAGAGACACTTCCTTTGTCAAGATATTGATATTAATCATTGTCTTTATCCCCACTCCAGCACAGTGTTAATATCCATATGAATAAAATATACACTGTGCACGAGGGATCGTCAAACCCCTTCCCTTGCTTGCTTTCGGATGGATCTCATTGTTCCTCATTATTGAAGTGGGTCAGTGCCTCTTCACCTTTCTGCTCACCTGTAGGAAAACCTGTGGGTTTAGAGAAACCTGAAATATTAATGCCCTCATAAAGCAGGAGCGACCTTCCCTGCAACCATGTCCTACCATAAATATAGGTTTATATTTTGTTTCTGTTGTGGAAACCAGCTGTATATAAACATTATGGTTTGTAATGTGCTCCTCTGTGGCTTTAGGGAAGGCGTTAACAACATTACATGACTGTTTACAGCATCTACAGTATTAAGTCCTGTGAATGTTGACATAAACATGTATTATTATGGGCAAGGATTGATGCTAATTATCACTGCATTCAATTATAAAACATTGTGAGCATGATATCATAATTAGGAGACTGTGGAAATATATTCCTATATCTGACAAAGTTCAAGCAAGATTTTTTCACTCTCTTTTTCACTTGTTACAAAGAAAGCTGTGTCAAAGTGTGAAAACTGGCATTCGTAGCAAAGTCACAAATTGTTAACTTGTTTAATGTGTTTCCCTGTGCTCTGAATGCTGAACAGGATGCCTGTAAGCATTGCCATGCAGGTACAAGTGTCCCACTAATTTGCCTGCAGGGCCCTGGGAACGGCTAATTCCCTCATGCTGTATAATATCGTCTAAATTGGGTTATTTTGAGAGAGCTAAACAGGGTATGAGCAGATTCTTTAACACCTAGTATCCCACAGTTTGTTCACTGTAGATTGGGCAAATAATTTACTTTTTTTTTTTCTCCATTGCTTTTATTTTCTTCTTCTTCTCTCCACCTTCAGTTTTGTAGGCAGCTCAGTGAGAACATCTCCCACTGGAGTCTGTGGGTGTCCTCTCAAGAAAAAGGAGCTCCTATTGGTTTTTCCTACTGCAGCCTACCCAGACGCATCCAAAGGTTCCCCTCTCTCCGCCAATTTAGTCTCTCCAAATCCTGCCAGCCCTCACAGTGTCTGAAACACAAAGGAAACGTGTTCACCTTAATACTGTCCCTGGGTGCTGAGAGATGCAGTGTGTTGGTATTGGCAAAAAGAGAAGAGTGCCTCCGCTTAAGGGCCCCCAGTCCCCCTCTTTCCTTCATATGGTAGATGATCAAACCTCAGAGGAAGATTCAAGTCAAGTGCTTAGAAGACAATGGCTTTTTCCTGCCAAACACTGCAGGGTTACTGGTGGAATGCAGTCAGTCATATTCTCACATCAATTATGCCATTTAGATAATAGACGGTATCCAATGCTTGATGTCCATTGATGCTTCTTACAGAGCCCAAAACAAAGTGTTCAATTCTAAACAAATAAATTGTGTAAAATGTAAAAATGAACTAATAATTTATTAAATTTGTTAAGTTAGTTATCTCATCTCTTTATAATGAATTTTCAAAATTATTTTCATTGGGGTACTCCCTGGGTGTTTCTACAGCTGACACTTTTATTCAGTAAGTCTATTTTTTAATGGCATTTTAGAGACACATTTTATTTCACATTCACTTTTCATAGTATAACTTTTTATTTCCCAGTGTTGCTTTTTATGGTGGTATAGTCACTGCTGCCTCACTTTTTAGCAAGCAAGCTAACAATTGCTGCCATATTTAGCCTTGTTAGCTGGAGCAACAACTAGGCCAAAGGTAACCTGAACCAACCAACTAAATGTTGCTTATGTAAATAAACACATTATACAGAGCAGCAACATCATAGCATCAGAGCACATGCTATCTATATTTAGTTGAATGACTAGCTAGCAAAGATGTTCTGATTAAGACAGACAACTCTGGTCACTCTAGCCAACAGGAGCTAGTTAACACAAGTAACACCATCTCTTCACTTGCTTAGTTACAAATCAAGCCACAAACTAGCCTAGCTAGTTAGCCAGCTAGGTAGGTAACCTAGGCAGCCTTGTTAAGCTTAATACAATAAGAGGTTATTGCTGTTACATAGTTTTTATTAACAGCAGCAGCCTTTAGTTAGCCACAAACTTCCTGGTTTTGAAATTTAAGGAACCTTTCAAATCCCATAGACATTTGAAACTATTCTAACGATGAAAAATCAAGGCCTGAAGCAGAGCTTTTCTCAACTGCATGCTTTGCGGCTTGTTTCATGTGATAGGGATGGTAGCTGTTTTGAGTAAGAATCTAATATAATTGTTTATTCAATATCTGTGTTTTTAACAAACACTATTTCCCATAAGCCCAGACGTTTGCGGGCTAAACATGGCTTGACAGAAGAGGCGAGTCCATGAGTTATGTCGTGGTTAGTGCAGACATAACAGCAGGACAGAGATGACTGAGAACTGAGATCACAACAAGAAAGTTCAAAAAAATGACTTAAGAGGAGAGTGTTGGGGAGCTTTATGGATATGGACAAAACCAAGTTATACTGTAATGTTATGTGGGTCACTGAGGAAATTTGTAGAAATGACAGGATTGAACATGAAATAAAAACAGACTTTTGAACGAGGGCATGATTTTTATAATGAAATAAAAATGGACAATAATGAAACAACATTTTCTAAGAGCTGAATTGAGTTTTTCATGATTTCTTAAATTATTTCACAATGTATTGGTACATTTATATATTTTACATTTAATTTTTATGATTATTTCATTTGTCACTTTGGGGCTTCATATTTACTGTAGAAGTAGTGATCATTGTTATTCTATAGTCATAATTTAAGGAATTGAAGTGTGTGGGTGTCACCATATGGTTAATTGTAAACCAAATGGAGACTTATTCTATACAATCCATCCTCATGAGTAGTTTTTGTATGTTTTTTACACACGTCAAAACATAAATAATTTTAATTGGTGTGTTACGTTTGTTTCTCTACAAGACGTTGTGAATTTTTAAGAAAATGTTTGCTCTGATGTAATCTCTAGCAGTGACACTTTATTATCGGTGAAGCATATGGAGTAATACACCAGAGAAAGCCATATCAGATATTCATCCGAGGTAATTTCAAATGTGTAAACATGAATGTCGTCCTTGATAAGGTTGTGCCCAATAGTCCGGCAATGATGATAGATGGCCAGTGATCCACCCGTGTGTTATTCAGTGGTCCCCCGAACGTGCTCATCAGCTGTGGGGATTACCATTCTGCTCAGGTCCTTCCTCTCTGCGTGTGCCAGGACAGAGAGCAGAGGCTCCACAAAATGTTAAATACATATGCAAACAAGCAGGTAAGCAAATGAATAAATAAATAAAGAGAAATATTCATGGCTACCTGTTGAGTGTTGTTTGGCAATGATTTCAGGATCACTCATGCATACAATGTGCTTTATTAAATGGAATTCTTACAGTGTACTTAAAGGAATTTCACTGTGTGCATTCAGTTGGAGATCAGATTATCCGTGGTGCTTTTACAATGGCTCATTTTAGAGCTGGTGGATATTTTGTCAAAAGAGATTATATGATTATAGGGGTAATCCTTTTTCTGTCTCTTTTCTTGTGTAAAATGCACTAAATATACCTAATATACATGTTTGTGTGCAGAAAATATGAAATAAGAAGAGACATTTCTCTAAAGAAGACAGATATTTAGCCATGTTAGGTACCTGTTATGACTGCAAATTTTATTTTTCCTGCAGTTGAACACAATACACATTTAACTCCACTGTGCAGGCAAGTTAAAGGGATATATTGATGTTTTAGCAAATATTTGAACACCACTTATTTGGATATTCCCAAATTCTATAAAACTTGCTGAGTGCCATCTTTCCTTCCAAGCTCTCATTAGTACAAAATCTAAGTGACCTGCTACTGGAAAGCTACGGTAGGACTGAGGAGTTACACTATGACAGGTTGCTCTGGGTCTCAAAATGACACCAGCACCTCCATAAAAAAAGAAAAAGAAAAAAACTGGGGTAAGAAATATCGGCTCATTGTTAAAAACCCACGGCAGTACAATAAAACGATAAAACCAGCTGAATGTGTCAGAGAGCAGACAGAAAGAATAGAACAGGTAAAAGAGGGAATCAGGTGAAGGACTGAGACAAGCTTCACCTCTTTCTTATTATAAGGTGTGATTGATCACAGTATCATGCCATTAATGGTGTTGGAGCTCACATCGAGACGCCGGGATAACAAGGTCATGCTACCACATTATTGTGCAGTGCTGTTCCTTGACAGGGTGGCAATATCCTCCACTTCTGAGTCACACTTCAGGATCTTTTCATTCAGCTCGATTTGTGTTATTATTATTACAAATCTGGATTCTCTACCAGCCAATAATGTTGTTTAAATTCTTTTAAAGGCTATTTTGCATATGAATGTTTAATGACTCTCTCCCAGCCAACTATAACCGTGGAGTTATTGGCTTTGCACAGTCATTACATGACTAATGTGTCTTAATGACATCTCTATGGTTCCTATTTAAGACACTAATGGGCAGTAACAGATCTCAGACTGTGGTGTGTTATATTAAATTAATTATCGATCTCGGCCTCATATGCAATTGATGTCTCAGTCCTTGGATACCTTGTTATTGATGTATTTTCAACTGAGGTTGTAAAGCGTGTCTGAAGCCAAAACGCATCAGGCTGTGCAGCTCAAAAATGCAGACACACAAACGGCGTGTACAGACGTTTTCAGATCCAAAGATGCAATTTGTAGTCCATATTGAAATGAGGGAAATCAATGAACTTACACGTAGGGCTGCATTCTCAATGAGCGGCTCAGGCTATGGTGTCAATAGGTGGGGATAATGAGATGGAACTGCAGTGTCCTGTGTTAACGCTGGGTATCATTCCCGCCATGTTTTACACTTCATTAGTATGAATTTGTGTTATTATTACAGTATTGTCAGTCTAATTGAACAAGGAATTGCGGATGTTAAGGGATTCGTTAGGTCTCATAACATCAGGTGAATGATGTCTCAAATTTCTGAGGCAGGGAATTAAATTAACTAACAGATTAATAAATACTTCCATTTGTCTATTTAACTCCAACCATTTAATGTTTTGGCACTTGAATCTGAAGCTATCTGTGTTCACATACTGCTTACTGTACATTGCACAACATTGTATATACTGTATATGTTCACTACTTACTTGTACTTCTTGGCTGTCATTTCCATTGAATACCGCTGCCAGAAACAACAACATTCAAACATCAATATGAAAAGGCATGCAGGCATTGTCATGTCTTTGTCTCACGCATTGTTATTGTTTGTGTGCCTGACCAAAACCACTTCCAGTATGTTCTACATACTGATAATAAAGTGGTTTCAGAGGTCTGAGTTGTGTTTGAGTTTTTAAAGCCATGAGGATGATTTATCCATCTTGGCAGGCATGCATTTCTGCTTGTTTATAAACTGAAGAGTTTATGGGGCTCTTAGCTTTGGCACTGCTGTCTTCATCTGTCTTTTGGTTACAGCGTTTTTCTTTTACAGGGGGAAATAGTCTCTATACTGCAAGAGAGAAAACAAAGCATCTAAACATTGTATCTTTAAGAACTCGAGCGCGCATGTGTGTGTAGGGGCTTTAAGATAAAACCAGACTGAGCTGGCAGCAGTTTTCCCTCAGAGATATAGAGATTGGGCAGACGTCGCACAAAAACAGTTTGATAAAGAAGATAATACTGCATAATGCATACTGTAAACACAGATAAACTAACAAAATGTAAATGTTGATCTTTACAATAAAATGGGTAAATGTTGTGAAATCTGGAATTTTCCAGTGCTGTAATAATTTCAGCTACAGCATCACACACACAGCACCTTCCCCAGCACTGCAGGATTGGGTAGCATCTGGCCTGTCTGTGTATTTGTTTGCCCATAATACAATTTTTCCCCGCTATAAACAAGTCGAGTGAGGCAGTCCTCTCACTGCTTTGGTTAAGGATCCTTCTTTGTGCTGCTAGTCAGTCCTATTCTGTTTTTTTGTGCTAAAAATACTCATGTGGACAAACAGAACACAAAAGAAAGGAGTAGGAAATATATATTCCACAGCTAGATACCAAGATATATTTTCTGAAATATTCAGAACTGTGTGGAGCAGCCACAGTTATTTCTGTTCTTATACTCAATCCAGTGTAGGAGTTATTAAGGCGTTATTATGGCTGTAATAAAATGGATGCAACATAAAAATTAATTTAGCTCCATAATGTGCTGGCTGTATACCAACATAAATCAACCTCTCTGAAGATTTCATCTAGTGCAGCAATAACTGGATTGTGTTTTTTTCCGTTTTCTCTCTGTCTCTCTCTCTCTCTCTCTCTCTCTCTCTTTTTTATCTCTTCCATCCACAGGAGACATGCAAATGAGCTGAGGACTTGCAGGTTAGCAATAAGGCCCAATGTGACACTTCTGAAATCTCCCCTGAGTAAAATCCGTGCTTGGACTTTGGACTTCTAAAGGACACAGCTTGTAAAAACTTTCTGCGACAGAGAGCTAAGACATTCCCAGTATAAGCCACCCTGCTTTTGAAGCTCCTCTCCACTTAGAATTGAGGGTAAAGGGTCAAATCAAGAGAAGGAGGCATTTGTAAAAACGATGGCCTGAAGAGAGATTAGGCAGCGGCAGGGCGAAAACTCATTTAACATCATCCAGTCGCCGTGTAAAATCTATTTTACACCTTTTGAGAGTAGCTGGGGCACCGTCATATTAGCATGAAATACCAGTTGGAACTATTTATTATATCATGAGAATTTTGTCAATTCACTCTGAAGTGTAAAAAGGATTAAAGGCTACTTGTAATCACTGTGTTTATCACTACTCAGCCAACCACAGCAGATGGTTTGACATATATGTCAGAGCTGACTAATGATTTTCAGTCACTAATTCATTGCTATGTTACAGTAATGAGCTGTAATTCGTGTAATAACTGACATTTTACAGATGTCAAACAAATAATGGGCTGATTAAAACATACTTGAATTGATGTGCGCTCTCGTGTCACATCTAGCATTCTTTGACAATGTGAGAATGAAAGCTGATGTTCTTTAGACTGACTGCGCTCTGGAGTTTTGTTCCCGCCTGGCTGATGGCTTGTCACTCTCGTCACTCTACCCCACAGCTACCCATACGAATGGAACGGGTGACTACAATAGAGTCAGTAGACAGGAAAGACTGGCCTATACCCGGTGGCCTCTTTTCTGTGCTCCGTATAGACAATAATATAACGACCCCATTGTACAATCAGCAGCACATTGATCTCAGGGCCGTCTAGCCTTCAGCACATTTATTAGCCACTGATCATGGAAGTTGCTCACTAGTCAGCAGCAAAGACCACAGTAACATATTTGTTCTCGTTGGAGGAAAATTATCCAGTTATTGTGTGGCTGTGGCCAAGGGAAATAAAGCCTTAATGACAAGAGGGTGATGGAATGTCAAGTGTTTAAAAGCAGGAATAAATCTAAAGGCTCTCGAGGGAGTCTTTGTTTCCCCCCTTTTCCCTTGTCATTTTTTTTCCTCACTCCATTTTTACATATTTTATTTCGCAGGAAGATAAAAAAATCATAAAGTATTTCTCCAGAGTGCATGGTTGCTTAATGCTATTGTTTTTTTGTTTTTGTTTTTTAAGTCATTTTGAGGTTGTGATGAAGAAGGCTAAGTGCAATGCATGCGCGCGATAGATGGAGGAGAGGTAGATGGAAACAGACAGAGGAAGAGAAAGGGAAGGGCCCGGGTGTCTGTAAATGTGTGTGTGTGTGTGTGTGTGCATGGTTTATGATTACATGTCCTTTGTGGAGCGCATCAACCATTCATGCAAGAGAAGCCACACCAAGATGAGAAATGCCTTCCGCGCACTCGTAGGCAGCAGAAAGTGACATTGAACGTTGGTACACAAGCCGAAAATCTCATGCTCAGCCGATATGCATCTTATGAAAGAAACAGCGTTCATCATTTACGTCCCAGTGCGCCACCCCTCCACCCCACACTTACTCCCGCTGCCTGCCCTCCCCACCCTCAATTCTGAGACCACTGTGTCATGGCTAAGTGTATGTGTGTGTGTGTGTGTGTGTGTGGACTGAGAATAATGGCAGGATGGGGCCTGATAAATGAAAGCTGATAAATCAGTATCGTGAAGAGAGGCAGAACAATATCTGCTGAAACAGAGAGTAAGCCATTCGAGAGATATCTGCCTGCAGTCAGTGAGAACACGGGGAGCTGTAGATCAAGGCTGGGCGTTGGTGTGATCGCAAAAGAAAAAAAAAAAAACAGGGACTCAAGAGCAGGTCCCTTTCACTCTATGTGTGTGTGTGTGTGTGAAGCAATCCAAACAAATTGATCTAATATTACACTTAGAGATCAACAGAGTACAAATTAAATTGATTGATTCCACTCGAGTGACTAGGTCTACACACAAATACATTAAAGGCTGCGTGTGCACAGTGCTCACGCTTTCTGTCATCCTGGCCTGCTTACTTATTCATTCGAAGGTAGCATGCAGGGGCTGGGAAACCATAAGAAATATGCTCCTGCTGCTGCGGGCCAGAAATTTCTATTGATAGCCTGGGCAGCATCCATCTTCGCAAAGTCCACCAAAGGTCAGGAGCAGCATAACTTAGAAGCTGGTTTGCATCGGATTCTAGTCTGTATTCTGCATGTTTACTGACAGTCCCCCCATGGAGGCTGGGTGGCTCTGTGACACTTGCTCAGACATCCTCACACTCACTCACACACACACACACACACGCTGAGGATAGCTGTCTTGTAAATCTGCGATGGTGAGGGGGTGTTGGTGAAAGCATTGTTTCACAGTCAATAAAAGGGGCCCTGGGGTGCTTGTAAGAACAGCAATCTGCAGCCATTTTCCAAAGAGAACATCTTGGGAGTACTCCAGGGTTATAAGTTGAGTTCCTCCTTGTATTTGGAGTTAATATTTCGAATAAAAACTAAGACAATAATCTGCCCGGCACATATTGCAGTATCTAATGGGAGAAAGATATGGAGTCACTGGAATGAAATGTGCACAGGAGAGCCAGATTTCAGTTCAGAGTAGACAACAAAGACCACAAAGCTAGCCAACAAATGATGCTATTATTTGATCGCGATTATCTATCTATCATTTTGTATTCCTGAGGTGTTTGCTTTTTTAAAATATATATATGCGTGAGTGCATTTTGAGTGTCAAAGACATTGCATAAACTGGCAGATGAAACTCGTGTCATTCCCATCCAACTTAATTAGCTTTGCAAATAATTTTCTGCATATTAAAATTCCCTTGCATTACTATTTTTATCCATTTGTCAGCTAACTAAAATGTTCAAATGAGATACTGTTTTGAGTGATTTTTTTCACCCATCCTTGCCGGACCATATGGCAAATAAATGATAAAAAAATATGCTTCTCACACAAGAGTCATTCCAATTACTGCTCAGTCCGTCAACGTCAATGAGCAGAATCCTCAAATATATTGTTCCTTAATTTCCCACATAACATTTTCCAGTGTCACTCTAGCTGAGGCTGACCCTTTTCATTGCACTGTTTAGCAATCTCTAATGCTGCATGTCTATAAACGACACAGAACTGTATATTTTGGGTGTGGATAGTGAGGGAGCTGTGTAGTGGCTGCCTTTATGTCCTGAGCTCTCTTAGATTGCCAGCGTTCCTTCAGGGATAATCCATGTTGTGAAATTGAAGTGCAGTGCTGGAATATCAATTCTTTTTTCCTTTTTTTCCTCCCCCTGCTGAGGGTTAAAAAAAAATGAAACAGGACTGGACTGCTTGGTGGATATGAACCCGTTGGAGCAATCTGAACATCAAGATGACAGTACGGCAGGGTGGGAGAGAGCCTGCAGAGGAGTTAAAGCTGGGGGAAAAGGCAGCATTAAGAACTGGACGAATGTACGCTGGAGTTTGTGCTGCAACTGTGGAGCTGTTCACCTTTTCGTATTATCTGAAGAAATGGTTTGACATTTTGGGATATTGCTAATTCACTTCCTACCGGAGAGTTAGATGAGAGGACTGATACTGCTCTCATATCAGTCCCTTAAACATGAGGCTACAGTCAGCAGCCTGTTAGCATAGCTTAGCTCAAAGACTGGGGACAGGGGTAAACAGATCTGTATGTGTTCCATATGAAGGTAACGAATCACATTTGTTTTAACCTTAAAATTTATGAGCTTTAGACTGCTGGTAATGTTTGTTATGTCGTTTTGCTAAGCTAAGCTAACCAGCTGCTGGCTGTAGTCTTATTGGACAGTTAATGGGTAAGATAAGAATGGTATTGACCTTCCAATCTACCTCTCTGCCAGAAAATTCCCCAAAATGTCAAACTATTCCTTTAAAACCTTCCCCTGAAACAATGTCCTGCTTGGCTGCACGATTGTTAACTTTGGGCACATCTAAGCCATAAAAAGGATTTGATGAAGCCCTTCTCAGATGGTGAGTCACTAACCACATCTATTCCTGCCCCAGATCAAAGCAAAGAAAGCAGTTAGGCAAAGGTTTAAGCGGTATAACCCCTCTATTAGGAAAACAGAAACAAAAGGAAATACACAAAAAACCAACCATCTGGTTTGAAAACCTCAAAGTTAGAGGAAGTGATATGGCAAAACAAATCTGACTCACTTGCAGATGAAACAACACCTCGAGGTCAGACAGTTTGTTGTTTAACATTTCATCCAACTGGGCACCGCAAAATTTTGTGTTGCTTCTGGCAAATGGGAGTGCATAGCTCTGCATACTTTTAAGATAAGTGATATGCACCAGACGGGGTCATTTGAAAACAACTCTCTTACAGCAGCTCCTCGGCTCATTCAGGAGGAGGTATGAAAAACTGCCGGTGTTCTTAAGAGGTACGGGATGTGGAACTGATTAACACAGACCAGCTACACTGATTACACCAGTGGAGAAACAAAAGGCAAGTACGGTTCACTGGTTATTCTCTAATAGACGTTCAATGTGCTTTGTGTGAGGACTACAAAACCAAACTTGCTCCTTGTCTAATTTGGTTGAATTAATAAGCCATGTCCTCATCCATTGAACCGGGTGCGAGTGGTGGCTCTGTGCATTACAAGTCCCACAGTAATAGAGGAGAGAGGGGAAAGGAAGGGCAGGTGAAGGCTAAATGCCTGACGCTCTGTGACTTTCATCATCCAAAGACGCTGTGCACGTGACAGCTGAACAGATCGTTACTGCCGCTATCCACCACCACATACAGTACACACACACACACACACACGTGTCATTCTTGGCTTCATCCCTTTATATGTCCCTGGTGTCCAGATACATGCAGTGTCCCTAGGGGCAGTTTTTGGATGTGTTCTTCATTTTGAGGTCCAAGTCCAATTTGACCTACAGTACTTTACAGTACAAATCCCTGATAGCAGACAGGTGCTGGATGGATTTGGCATTTCCATGAGCTTCTGACCTTGACTTGGCTTAGGGACACACAGATATTGTTACAGAATGAATGTATTGTTTTCTTCTTAGCCTCCAACTCACACAACTTATCATCTACACACTTGTATGGGCCTGAAGCATTTAGCTTTTTTATACAATGCACGCAACCAACAAATAAATAAGGGTATAAATGATTTATTCTCCCCTCTGGCTAAATATCGTCCAATGAACTATGTTTTGTTTAAAGCTATTGTCCTTTGAGATAGATTGCACAGTTCACAATCTAATTACGCCTCTGCAACAATGCTGAGTTTGGGTAAAAACAAATAAATAAAGAGGCAGATTTTAGCTCCAAAATTAGCATTTTATTTGGATGGTTGGGGTCAGAGATGTATAATTTGTTTTTTCCAGTACACATGGTTATCCACAAGGCTTAAGTCCAAAACCTTTTCCAGTCTTAAAGCTGATTCATTAATTAGTGCCTAGCATGTCATCCCGCCCCACCCCCCCCTTTTTGGTACAAATTCAACAGTTGTGCTGACAAGATCACTACTTTTAAATTTTTATCAATGTGTTTTTTTTTTTCATGTTTTATACAAAAAAACTCTCTTAACTTCTACACATTTAATGTCACCCAGATTTTTTATTTTTTTTCACTTTGTAAATAAATTTGGGAAACAACATTTTTCATTTTTGTTGATAAAAACATGCAAAAAAAACTTGAATTTTGTAGTCCAAATTATACATTTACAAGTTTGGAACTTTTTGCACTTCTTCATATACTACATCAAAAGAAAAAAGATAAAGAAAAAAAACATTATGTACACACATCTTTTTACAGTGAAGTAAAACTTGAAAATATCAGATGATGACTAAGGCAAATGAAGTGTACATAGATTAGACCAAAACAGTTTTTTTTTTGTTTTTGTAAAATACTACATCACTTCAAAAAAAAAAAAGGAAAAAAAAATCTGCTACAAAAGTATGATTCATAACTCCCTTTATTTTGCAACCAGCTGCATAATTTTAATTTTTTAGTGAAAAAGTCTAGAAGTCTAGCGTACTGTACAGTGCTGCTCTTAATTGTTTTTCGTTCCATCCAAACTAACAAATGATCCTTCATTTTCTTTGTGGTTTATTTAAATAATCTTCAACAAACAGGAGCATTGTGTAACCAAAGAAAAAAAGCATGTAGAAGCATACCAGAGTGTAACATACTTTGTTTGAAATCACTCCAAAAGTCAGTACCATTAAAGCCTTGAACATAAAACTAATCATTTAGATCCAAAAAAATGTACAAAAAGGCACATTATATCCCAGTGCTTCTGTACTGTGAAATTCAAGTGTAACTGAGCGCATTCAATACCAACAATCCGAGTGGCGACAGTCCACCAGTGTTCCCTCCCACATCCTCCATAACTGGACCACAGCCTATGCCTAAGCTTTCAACAAGCATATGTATGCGTAGACTACAACAATAAGCCTAGGTTGGTTGTTTTTGAAAAAATTTTCTGAATCAATGTTTATTCTTTTTTTTGTTTGTTTGTTTCTTTTCTGTCACAGTTCCGTCACTCTCTCAGGGGGAATATCAGAAGCTGCAGATGTCCATCAACAGGAAATCTTTCCTTTTTCTTCATTTTTTTTTCTCTCTCTCTCTTCATCTTCTCATCCTTCAAGGAGTGGCTGTGTGTCCTTAGTCGTCGCTTCCGCCGTACATGTCTGCCAGTTTTCTGAAGCGAGGGCCCCAGTCGTTGAGGTAATCGTAGTCCTGGTCGCCCCCGCTGCTGGAGGAGTTGAGGGAGCTTAGGGAGCCAGCTGTGGAGCCGCTGCCCTCATAGTCGAACACTAGCAGGGAGTCGTAGGGAGGAGCGGTGGGGTCGTTGTCTGCTGCCTTGAGTCCCTGTGCAGGAGGAAATAAATCCACGGTTAGATGAAAAGATTAAGCTGTGTCTGTACACCGACACCGTCTGCAACAAGGAGTGGGCCATGTGAACCCCCCCCCCGCCACCTACTGCTGCACACAAACAGGCTAATCTATCCTAAAACCAGTCAGTGGTTTCTGCCTCCACTTGTTCAGGAAATCAGGCTTTAGTGTTCCTGTGAGTTTCCTCTGTGTTTTTTCATTGGGATTCTCCTGATGTTTCTGGGATGTGGGATTATCTGCTGCTTGATCAAAAGCCAAGATTGAGCGTGACCAGCAGCCTCAGATGACTGGAATCATCTCCCCATCCCCCAACTGACCCCTGTGTGAGCTCCCCCACCCCTTCCCTCCCTCCCTCTCCCTTCAAGGGCCTTGCACAAGCAGCACTGATACTTTGTCATCTATAATCTAGATAGCGATATCTTTAATATTTCATATTTATCTGACTCCTGCCTAAACACTAGCAGCAGGCACAAGACTCAACTGAGGCAGAAATGAGAGGAGCATGTGTGTGTGTGTGTCTTTCAGTGTGTTATCTTGCGGCTCGTGGCGCTCGTGGTGGGGGTGGTTCTATTCTGAAGATTGTGCTCGACATTCCCAGAAATCCTCACAGCATCACGAGAGGTCCTTATGGATTGTTATTGATTTCCAGCCTCGTTCTTTAACGGGACTCGGGAGACTTGATGGATTGCTAATCTAGGAGTTGAGATGTGCTTTGGCCATGAACCACTTTGGATCCGAGCCTGGGTTCTCCCTCTTACTGCCACGGCTGAGGACACCCAACATATAATAAATGAATTAAAAGAAGTGGAAGCAACATAACACGGGAGAAACGAGACCTCAGCTCATTGGGAACTTGTCAAAGATTTATTGTTTCCTCTATGCTGCCATTATAGCGCTGAAATGCTCTCAAATAAAAAGATGGATTGAATTAAAGTGCCTGGGCACTTAGCGATTATTTTCCACTTGTTAGCTTTCGTTGAGTGTTTGCTCAGGGCTGTGGTGCTGATAATTTGGTGGGAAATATGACAGATGGATCATTCATTACAATTACAACCATAATCGCTCTGCTGGTTATAGCCCCCTCTATCTACCACCAAAACCCCACTGGCAGTTTCATAAGGTTAGTCAATCACACAACTCTCCTACATAATTTCATTATAACTGAGTCATCCGCTATGCTGGCGACAATCACAACTCTCAGCGAAATGGGGAACCGTCCTAACTTTTTTGGAGCCGCTCTGTCCCGCAGATAACAAAAGAGATGTGTAATCAAACCCCATTGGTATCTCTATGCACGGTCAACCTTGCCAAGGCCCTGAAACAAGGCACTATGCAAAACACTGAATGCAATCACTTCAGCTTCGTCTCTCTCTGTGGCACTGTGTCCACCTGTGACCAGCAGAGGTCATGTCAAGTTGGTGCTAATGTATTTAATGTTACCGCCCCCCCACCCCTCTGTGGGAACAGACCAGGAGGTGGCTAATAATCTTTTGTCTGTCCGACTGTGAGGTTAAAGTCCTTATGCTAAACCTACGCCTAATTTTTATGTCACTCTAATGTAATTAAGAGCCACAAGCTCCCCGGGGCGTGTGCACGTTTCAGGATGAAGATCAGACGCCCCACCCCCCACCCCACCCCTCTCTGTGTCCCCCCTGCTCCTCTGGCAGCTAGCCCTTATCAGTTAGGTCAGATTCCAGCCCCGCGCGAGCGCCAGAGCTACCATGACTGAGCTTTAGCGACAGTCAAATCTGGGACTAAAAACAGATCAACATTGCCTGGTTGCAGGGTGGGGGGTGGGGAGGGTGTTTTCTGGGTCAGGATCCTCAAGACTCAAAAAGTCTCGAAGGTCTTTGCGAGAATATTGAAATAACAAGTCTGTCGAAGGATGCCGTGCGTTGTCAAACTGTTCCTTATTGGACGGCGCGAGACATTAAATTTTACTCCGTATCTGCTGTTACGACAAGTGTATTAGGTGTATTCATGAGACCGGGGCGAGAGAGAAAATGAGTGGTGCCTGGGTAAAGGGATCTGAGAGATAGATTGTCAGGGAGCAGAGCTGAAAGAGCGAGTTCTAATCTAAAAACATGGGCGCCATCCAAAAACTAGGAGAGAACTCCATTTGTAATGCTGTGAAACTCTTGTCTGTTGGAGCTTGTGAAAAATACATGACTGCTCTTTTCATTTTACATTCTCCCTTCATGCTGGAGTCAATGATGGCCTCAGGCAAACGAGGGCACTCTGAACAGTGCACTCCGATAGAAAGCCAATGTATTGCTTCTCTCATCTCCTATTTCTATGCTGACACATCTATAACTCTACTTTGGCGGAAAGTGAAGAGAAAAACAATTATATCTAAGTGAGTTAGCATCATGTACTTTTTCGGGCTTTGTACATGTCTGAGTGGATATGTGTGAGATGAGAAAAGTTTCTTCTTTCTGCTGGGAAAAGATGAAAACAATTCTAATAATAATTGATTCAATTTAAAGTTAAGTTTTTTCTCTCACTAGAAGGCGGTGCTTAACTCCGCCATACTGCGCCAAATTGTTTATTTAGATACAAATTTATTATGAGAAAGTTATTCAACTTGAAAATGAAATTCAAGCTTTCTGACAGCACTGATCCTTTCATTTCAGCTCTTTTCCCAGCTCCTGGGATTTGATTTCAGTTTTCAATAACTGTTGCTAGCTGGTGTGTGTGTGTGTGTTTTTTTTTTTTTTTTTACCTCATTGATGAAGTCTCCGATGTCTCCAGGGTGGGGTGCTGCTGACCTCATGGGGTACTGTGGCTCGGGGTGGAGGGGTCTCTCGTCTAGACGGCGGATCCCCACCGGCTTGATGGCATCGGGCTCTATCGTGTCGGGCTGCTGGAGCTGACTGAGGTCATAATCCTGGGGAAAACACATGGAACAGATGGGCGTGAGTCGAGCAGCGTGACGAGTAAACCCCCGAACCTGGGCACGATTTTTTAAATAGGTAAACACATCCTGTGCTGTGCGGAGGAAAGGAGGGAGGGGGTTCAGCTCAGTCGAAGGAAGATTTTAAAGTTCGAAATGCGGCGAGGAGAGTTGAGGGAACACGAGGGGAAACTTTAATCTTCTTGTCTGTGAAGCACAAGCCCAGGGACAATTTGACACATTAAAAGAGCCACAGCACTGAGGGGGGCCGAGCTGAGGACCACATCATACGCTGCAGAGTGTTTGTACTTGTGCAGTGTGCTGCAGGAAGGATGTGCAGGCGACTGTTTTGCTCTAATCAATGCCCAGACACGGGATGGTGGATATGCATAAGCCATTGCTAATCCTATTAACATTACCAAGGCAACCTGAATGGCTCGCAGTTTGTGCAAAGTCATGGGCAGGGAAGGAGGAGGAGAAAGAGTGAAGAGAGAGAAGGAGTTAGAGGAGAGAAAGAGCCGTGCTGAGCTGAGCTGAATGTCTGGATGGTATCGCGGTGACAGCAGATATGATAGAGAAAATGCCATTTGAGAATCAGGGTGTGTGCCTAAT
>BRZM01001372.1:0-10830 GCA_033238685.1 Lates japonicus | reverse complement strand
AACAGGGGAAAACAAAAGTGACTCAAATACAGCAGTCAACACTGGCATAGTTGCAGTGGGCTATAAAATGCCGACCACAGTCAGTACACAAACAAAGGGACTGCTCTTCACTCAGAAAGAAATGGCTGTGGAGCAGCTGGAGGAAGGTCACATGGTATAAAAAAAAAAAACAGGAGACAATCATGTTGTTACATCCTACCACAAAACCCTATTCTGTTTCTCTCTTTCACACACACACACATACACATGCATATAGTGTACGATCAATTGCCCACCAGTTTAGAACCAGAGGAGTGGGTGTAGTTGGCAGCAAATCACCAGTATAGAAAATACGGGAAATCTGTTTGGCTTTCTCTTCACGGAATGAAAGTGCTACAGGCTCAGCAGAATGATTGTGGTTGTTCCAACTGTAATTACATGTGGTTTTCTATATTCTAAATATAAACTTGCATACAGTATTTGCAGCCATTGCCCCACTGTTCTTACATTATTAAACCTTTAACATTCCAGGATAAGTTTTCAAGACAATTCGGGAGTAAGTAAAAAAAAAAAAAAAAAAATGAAACAAGTAGTGAACAGATCCACAGTTATCAATGAAAGTATATTAGAGCTGAGAAAGTAATAAACCTTGTGATCTGCCATATAAAGTTATGAAATATGAGTATCTGTCTGTTCTAAAAACCTCCAAGTTTTGTCATCCACATTTAAGGTTTGAAAGGGTGAGTTTATCAAGTGTAAAAGACATTAGTACAAAATCGTCTTTCAATGATCTTAATGTCTCAGTGATTTTGTTAAAGTATCAATCTCTATATGCACAACTGACCCAATGTGTCATACTGTCTGTGGATGAAACCCTGCCTGCTATTACCCTGAAATATGCACCCATCTGATGTGAGTTGAAAAACATTATGATGGATGCGAACCTATATTGGGTGGTGGACGACGGAACACCTTGGGGAGAACAGAGAGAGCTCGAATGCAAGGCATACACTAGAATGATACTCTGAATTAACTGTGTGGAAAGCACCTGAGGGACTGGAGCAGGACTCTGGTCTGGTTTGCAATCAAATTGTTAGCATGCCAAGAGACGCCAAGTGTACAGCAGACACACTATCAGAAGTAGAGAGTGCTCCTCTGTACGGTAGTGACTACAGGTTTGAACACCGTGCCATGATGTACTCATGCCACATTCTACGGTAACATACATACATTATACTAGTCTGACTTCTACTGGACAATACTTGCCATTACAACAACACACCATCGTCCGTCACACACACATTTGCATAAATAATCTAAAGCAAACTCTCTTGTATTTATGAGTGGAAAAAGTGCCTGTAATTGCACCCACCTACTGTCATCTACTGTCTAATAAATCCTAATCTTACAACACCATGCCTAAGCAGTGTGAAACAGTGTACAGTGTAATAAAAACAAAATACCAAGACAGTTACCAATGGTGCTGTGATAGCCTTTATTTAACCTATTTACAAAGAATACAAAACTCTTCTCCTTGAACTCTGGTGAACGCTCTGCTCACACCATGCACACTTCATTTATGACATTTCCTTTTGAATCAAGGATGAAATCTTAAGTTGATCACTTCATTTGTGGTGCAGTTTTGTCCAGTTTGCAGCTTCTTTGCGACCTTGTTTCAAACCCTGTTAAAAAAAACAAAAAAAAAACATGTTAATAGAGCTCCCCTTTTAAAAATCAAGGACTCCGACCTATTATGAACCTGGAGGCATTTGATAAAAAGGCTCTTGTATATAAGTGTAACAGCAAAAATGGAGCAACGTAACCAAAAAGTGTCTGAATTACCATATAACGCCTCCTGTTCTACACTACATAATGCAAGAGACTGACTGTAAATAAAGGCTATGAATCCCTTTTATAGCCCATAATAAGCCAGTTGGCCTCTGCACATACCAGGTAGTATCCTGTGTGATATCCGCTCATGTACCAGGAGATGAGCACGCTGCCCAAGGCCTCGTCATCCACCATGTCACGGCTCATCGGTGGAGGTGGAGGGATCATCTGAGATAGAGACATCAGCAGCAGAGGGAGTGTGATCAGAATGTAGATGCTGGAGGCTGACGATATTTGCTGTCAATCACTAACGTGCTATATCAACAGTTTAGTTCTCAGTTTACCAGCTGGATGAGTAAATGTGTGCTTTTTACACATACAGTGGTGAGCAAAAGTTTGGGCACCCCTTGTTGAAATTTCTGTTGTGCGTGAATATCTAAGTGAGTAAAAGATGACCTGATTTCCACAAGGCCTTAAGTTAAAGATGACACATTTCTTTGACATTTTGAGCAAGATTACTTTTTTATTTCCATCTTGCAGTTTCAAGATAACAAAAAAGGAAAAGGGTCCAAGGCAAAAGTTTGGGCACTCTGCATGGTCAGTACTTAGTAACAGCTCCCTATGGCAAGTATCACAGCTTGTAAACACTTTCTTTAGCCAGCTTGAGCCTTTCATTTCTTGTTTGGGAGATTTTCACCCATTCTTTCTAGCAAATGGCTTCTAATTCTGTGAGATTCTTTGGCCGTTTTGCATGATCTGCTCTTTTGAGGTATAATCACAGATTTTCGATGATGTTTAGGTCTGGGGACCGTGAGGGCCAAGGTAAAACCTTTGGCATGCCATCCACTGTGGACTCTGAGCTGTGTCTTCAGCTTTTTATGGGTAGTGTGATGTTTGCTTCCAGAATTTGTTGGTATGTAATTGAATCCATTCTTCCCTCTACCAGAGAAATGTCCCTTGTGCCACTAGCTGCAACACAAGACCAAAGCATGATTGATTCACCCGTGTGCTTAATAGTTGGGAGTGTTTTTTCCATGAAATTCTGCAACCTTTTTCTCCAAACATGGCTCATTGGAGCCAGAAAGTTCTATTTTAACCAAAATGCCTCAGGCTTGTTGAGATGTTTCTTTCCAAACTTCTGACGCTGAGGTTTGTGTTGAGGATGCAGGAAAGGTTTTTTTTTCTGAGGACTCTTCCACAGAGGTCATATTTGTGAAGGTGCACTACCACTCCAGAGCCTGCAAAAACTTCCTGAAGGTCTTTTGCAGTCAAATGGGAGTTCTGATTTACCTTTCTAGCAATCCTATGAGCAATTTTCTGGGAAACTTTTCTTGGTCTTGTAGACCTCAACTTGACCTCCTCCGTTCCTGTTAACTGCCATTTCTTAATTACATTACAAACTGAGGAAATAGATGCCTGAAAATGTGTTGCTATCTTCTCATAATCTTCTCCTGCTTTGTGGGCATCAATTATTTTAATTTTGAGTGAGTGCTCGGCAGCTACTTAGATGAGCCAATGGCTGTTGATTGCTGGGACATAGTTTGAGGAGTCTTTATAAATTCTAAAAACATTTAAATAGCTTTGAAATTTTGATTGTGAACAAGCCATAGCTCCAACAAGCTAATTATGATCTGAGACCATGGGAAAAGTCACCTGAGAGCTCAAATCTCTTCGGGCGCCCAAACTTTTGCATGCTGCACCTTTCCTTTTTTCCCTCTACAATTGTACAAAAACAAAAATAATACATTAATCTTGCTAAAAATGTGGAAAATAATGAATTATCTTTTTAACTTTTAGCAACTTTTTGCCTTTAGGAGATCAGCTTATCTTCTACTCACTAAACTATTCAAAGTAACAGAGATTTTAACCAGGGGTACCCAAACCTTTGCATGCCGCTGTGACTGTAGAGAGAGATAGAGTAACTGCATTTGTGATTAATAGGATATGTAAGACATATTTTCAACTCACAGGTGGACCAAAAGGCATCATGGGAGGCCAGGAAGGAGGTACAGGCGCATGACCACCAGAACGCCTGCTTCCCCCCTGCTGGAGGACACAAAAGAACACGCTGTGATCTCAGTAGTACCAGATCATTTTACACTGAAAGGAGGTTTATCGCTTACACAATCTCTACATAAAGTAAGTTCAGTCTTGTGTTGTTCAGTTCTAGTCATATGCAACCTGCAAGAAAGGCTTAAGATAACGTATATTCTTTTTAAACACATTTTTTCATTTCTCTTTGTATGACTTTATACAGAGTTACATCAACACAGAGCGTAGAACCATTAACATAAACACCAGTTTAATTTACTGCAATCCAATACAATGCTCCTGTGATAAATGTCAACTCTGAGAGGACTATGTTTATATATCATTTTTATTGTTCACATTGTAAACATTTTATTGTTTATATTTCATTTTACCATTACTGTAGCCTCAGCAAAGAGACAACCTTCTCACAGAATGTAAAACGTCTAAATTGGTTTAAACTCAACATTCTAATCTCAAGCAGCAATATGTGTAAATACAGCTATTGCCAGTTAATTTGTTTAGCTCCTTCCTCTTACCTGTCTGAAAGCATGCATGGGAGGTGGGCCTGGAGGAAACCCAGGGAAGCCAGGAGCCCACATAGGAGGAGGTTCTTTGTGGGCCTTGGACTTCTGGCCTTTACTGTGCGGCTGCTGTTTGTGTTGGTTTGGTGTTGCTGACCTGTCACTCTCCTCTGTTGACGATTCTGCCTCATTTACCTTAATTGCAGAGGCAGATTGCTTAAGCCTTGATTTGTCATTTTCTTTACATTTATGCCTTGGGATAAAATATCTGAAATAAATATTAATTTTCTTGAACTGATTATGAGATAGCAATTCATTTGTTATGTTCAATGTATTCCAGAAGTTATCATTTGATGAAGATCAAGCACTGTAATTTCTATATATCTCACTTTGCCTCAGCTGACTTCATCTGTGAGTAACTGCTGACTATTATATTCAGTCTATAGTAGCCAATGGGAATAATACAAATACACCACCAAAGAGATGTGGTACACATCACCATTTACTGGTTAAATAAACAGACACTAGATATACTGTATATCATAATTTCAAATTACAAATAATATTTATTTGTGCTACTTTACCTTGGTATTTGTTTCCTCATCACCCTCAGAAAACTCTGAAAGCAGGTCGTCGAGGTTCTGCTCCTCCTCATTGCCATAGCCTGTGTAAACAACTGTACAAGTGCCCCTCTTCTCATCTATGGAAGAGATTGTGGCTGTGTAGAGTTGGCCATCCTCTGACCAGTAAGCACAGCATGAGTCCCCAACCTGCCACTGTGACACAACATGAATTGCATTTGAGGTCAGAGTATAACCGTACTGTGTTGGCTGTCACCTGCAGTTAATTAAATCTAAATCTAGATTTGATGAGTTGTGAGACACTGTCATTGAGACCCCTTCAAACTGTCAATAAAATTACTAGTCCCTAAATCTCTTTCCTGTATATTTATCAGTATATTTTGGTGACAATTACAAACCTCTTTATCTGCTGTTGCTTTGTTTTCCAGACTGCCCTTAAAGGTGAAGATGAGCCACAAGCCTCCAAGAAAAATCATCCAGGAAAAAAACGCAAAAACAACAAAAAGAACCAGAGCAGGAAAAGAACCAATGCACCACCAGATAAAGAGGTTTGTAATTGTCACCAAAATATACTGATAAATATACAGGAAAGAGATTTAGGGACTAGTAATTTTATTGACAGTTTGAAGGGGTCTCAATGACAGTGTCTCACAACTCATCAAATCTAGATTTAGATTTAATTAACTGCAGGTGACAGCCAACACAGTACGGTTATACTCTGACCTCAAATGCAATTCATGTTGTGTCACAGTGGCAGGTTGGGGACTCATGCTGTGCTTACTGGTCAGAGGATGGCCAACTCTACACAGCCACAATCTCTTCCATAGATGAGAAGAGGGGCACTTGTACAGTTGTTTACACAGGCTATGGCAATGAGGAGGAGCAGAACCTCGACGACCTGCTTTCAGAGTTTTCTGAGGGTGATGAGGAAACAAATACCAAGGTAAAGTAGCACAAATAAATATTATTTGTAATTTGAAATTATGATATACAGTATATCTAGTGTCTGTTTATTTAACCAGTAAATGGTGATGTGTACCACATCTCTTTGGTGGTGTATTTGTATTATTCCCATTGGCTACTATAGACTGAATATAATAGTCAGCAGTTACTCACAGATGAAGTCAGCTGAGGCAAAGTGAGATATATAGAAATTACAGTGCTTGATCTTCATCAAATGATAACTTCTGGAATACATTGAACATAACAAATGAATTGCTATCTCATAATCAGTTCAAGAAAATTAATATTTATTTCAGATATTTTATCCCAAGGCATAAATGTAAAGAAAATGACAAATCAAGGCTTAAGCAATCTGCCTCTGCAATTAAGGTAAATGAGGCAGAATCGTCAACAGAGGAGAGTGACAGGTCAGCAACACCAAACCAACACAAACAGCAGCCGCACAGTAAAGGCCAGAAGTCCAAGGCCCACAAAGAACCTCCTCCTATGTGGGCTCCTGGCTTCCCTGGGTTTCCTCCAGGCCCACCTCCCATGCATGCTTTCAGACAGGTAAGAGGAAGGAGCTAAACAAATTAACTGGCAATAGCTGTATTTACACATATTGCTGCTTGAGATTAGAATGTTGAGTTTAAACCAATTTAGACGTTTTACATTCTGTGAGAAGGTTGTCTCTTTGCTGAGGCTACAGTAATGGTAAAATGAAATATAAACAATAAAATGTTTACAATGTGAACAATAAAAATGATATATAAACATAGTCCTCTCAGAGTTGACATTTATCACAGGAGCATTGTATTGGATTGCAGTAAATTAAACTGGTGTTTATGTTAATGGTTCTACGCTCTGTGTTGATGTAACTCTGTATAAAGTCATACAAAGAGAAATGAAAAAATGTGTTTAAAAAGAATATACGTTATCTTAAGCCTTTCTTGCAGGTTGCATATGACTAGAACTGAACAACACAAGACTGAACTTACTTTATGTAGAGATTGTGTAAGCGATAAACCTCCTTTCAGTGTAAAATGATCTGGTACTACTGAGATCACAGCGTGTTCTTTTGTGTCCTCCAGCAGGGGGGAAGCAGGCGTTCTGGTGGTCATGCGCCTGTACCTCCTTCCTGGCCTCCCATGATGCCTTTTGGTCCACCTGTGAGTTGAAAATATGTCTTACATATCCTATTAATCACAAATGCAGTTACTCTATCTCTCTCTACAGTCACAGCGGCATGCAAAGGTTTGGGTACCCCTGGTTAAAATCTCTGTTACTTTGAATAGTTTAGTGAGTAGAAGATAAGCTGATCTCCTAAAGGCAAAAAGTTGCTAAAAGTTAAAAAGATAATTCATTATTTTCCACATTTTTAGCAAGATTAATGTATTATTTTTGTTTTTGTACAATTGTAGAGGGAAAAAAGGAAAGGTGCAGCATGCAAAAGTTTGGGCGCCCGAAGAGATTTGAGCTCTCAGGTGACTTTTCCCATGGTCTCAGATCATAATTAGCTTGTTGGAGCTATGGCTTGTTCACAATCAAAATTTCAAAGCTATTTAAATGTTTTTAGAATTTATAAAGACTCCTCAAACTATGTCCCAGCAATCAACAGCCATTGGCTCATCTAAGTAGCTGCCGAGCACTCACTCAAAATTAAAATAATTGATGCCCACAAAGCAGGAGAAGATTATGAGAAGATAGCAACACATTTTCAGGCATCTATTTCCTCAGTTTGTAATGTAATTAAGAAATGGCAGTTAACAGGAACGGAGGAGGTCAAGTTGAGGTCTACAAGACCAAGAAAAGTTTCCCAGAAAATTGCTCATAGGATTGCTAGAAAGGTAAATCAGAACTCCCATTTGACTGCAAAAGACCTTCAGGAAGTTTTTGCAGGCTCTGGAGTGGTAGTGCACCTTCACAAATATGACCTCTGTGGAAGAGTCCTCAGAAAAAAAAACCTTTCCTGCATCCTCAACACAAACCTCAGCGTCAGAAGTTTGGAAAGAAACATCTCAACAAGCCTGAGGCATTTTGGTTAAAATAGAACTTTCTGGCTCCAATGAGCCATGTTTGGAGAAAAAGGTTGCAGAATTTCATGGAAAAAACACTCCCAACTATTAAGCACACGGGTGAATCAATCATGCTTTGGTCTTGTGTTGCAGCTAGTGGCACAAGGGACATTTCTCTGGTAGAGGGAAGAATGGATTCAATTACATACCAACAAATTCTGGAAGCAAACATCACACTACCCATAAAAAGCTGAAGACACAGCTCAGAGTCCACAGTGGATGGCATGCCAAAGGTTTTACCTTGGCCCTCACGGTCCCCAGACCTAAACATCATCGAAAATCTGTGATTATACCTCAAAAGAGCAGATCATGCAAAACGGCCAAAGAATCTCACAGAATTAGAAGCCATTTGCTAGAAAGAATGGGTGAAAATCTCCCAAACAAGAAATGAAAGGCTCAAGCTGGCTAAAGAAAGTGTTTACAAGCTGTGATACTTGCCATAGGGAGCTGTTACTAAGTACTGACCATGCAGAGTGCCCAAACTTTTGCCTTGGACCCTTTTCCTTTTTTGTTATCTTGAAACTGCAAGATGGAAATAAAAAAGTAATCTTGCTCAAAATGTCAAAGAAATGTGTCATCTTTAACTTAAGGCCTTGTGGAAATCAGGTCATCTTTTACTCACTTAGATATTCACGCACAACAGAAATTTCAACAAGGGGTGCCCAAACTTTTGCTCACCACTGTATGTGTAAAAAGCACACATTTACTCATCCAGCTGGTAAACTGAGAACTAAACTGTTGATATAGCACGTTAGTGATTGACAGCAAATATCGTCAGCCTCCAGCATCTACATTCTGATCACACTCCCTCTGCTGCTGATGTCTCTATCTCAGATGATCCCTCCACCTCCACCGATGAGCCGTGACATGGTGGATGACGAGGCCTTGGGCAGCGTGCTCATCTCCTGGTACATGAGCGGATATCACACAGGATACTACCTGGTATGTGCAGAGGCCAACTGGCTTATTATGGGCTATAAAAGGGATTCATAGCCTTTATTTACAGTCAGTCTCTTGCATTATGTAGTGTAGAACAGGAGGCGTTATATGGTAATTCAGACACTTTTTGGTTACGTTGCTCCATTTTTGCTGTTACACTTATATACAAGAGCCTTTTTATCAAATGCCTCCAGGTTCATAATAGGTCGGAGTCCTTGATTTTTAAAAGGGGAGCTCTATTAACATGTTTTTTTTTTGTTTTTTTTAACAGGGTTTGAAACAAGGTCGCAAAGAAGCTGCAAACTGGACAAAACTGCACCACAAATGAAGTGATCAACTTAAGATTTCATCCTTGATTCAAAAGGAAATGTCATAAATGAAGTGTGCATGGTGTGAGCAGAGCGTTCACCAGAGTTCAAGGAGAAGAGTTTTGTATTCTTTGTAAATAGGTTAAATAAAGGCTATCACAGCACCATTGGTAACTGTCTTGGTATTTTGTTTTTATTACACTGTACACTGTTTCACACTGCTTAGGCATGGTGTTGTAAGATTAGGATTTATTAGACAGTAGATGACAGTAGGTGGGTGCAATTACAGGCACTTTTTCCACTCATAAATACAAGAGAGTTTGCTTTAGATTATTTATGCAAATGTGTGTGTGACGGACGATGGTGTGTTGTTGTAATGGCAAGTATTGTCCAGTAGAAGTCAGACTAGTATAATGTATGTATGTTACCGTAGAATGTGGCATGAGTACATCATGGCACGGTGTTCAAACCTGTAGTCACTACCGTACAGAGGAGCACTCTCTACTTCTGATAGTGTGTCTGCTGTACACTTGGCGTCTCTTGGCATGCTAACAATTTGATTGCAAACCAGACCAGAGTCCTGCTCCAGTCCCTCAGGTGCTTTCCACACAGTTAATTCAGAGTATCATTCTAGTGTATGCCTTGCATTCGAGCTCTCTCTGTTCTCCCCAAGGTGTTCCGTCGTCCACCACCCAATATAGGTTCGCATCCATCATAATGTTTTTCAACTCACATCAGATGGGTGCATATTTCAGGGTAATAGCAGGCAGGGTTTCATCCACAGACAGTATGACACATTGGGTCAGTTGTGCATATAGAGATTGATACTTTAACAAAATCACTGAGACATTAAGATCATTGAAAGACGATTTTGTACTAATGTCTTTTACACTTGATAAACTCACCCTTTCAAACCTTAAATGTGGATGACAAAACTTGGAGGTTTTTAGAACAGACAGATACTCATATTTCATAACTTTATATGGCAGATCACAAGGTTTATTACTTTCTCAGCTCTAATATACTTTCATTGATAACTGTGGATCTGTTCACTACTTGTTTCATTTTTTTTTTTTTTTTTTTACTTACTCCCGAATTGTCTTGAAAACTTATCCTGGAATGTTAAAGGTTTAATAATGTAAGAACAGTGGGGCAATGGCTGCAAATACTGTATGCAAGTTTATATTTAGAATATAGAAAACCACATGTAATTACAGTTGGAACAACCACAATCATTCTGCTGAGCCTGTAGCACTTTCATTCCGTGAAGAGAAAGCCAAACAGATTTCCCGTATTTTCTATACTGGTGATTTGCTGCCAACTACACCCACTCCTCTGGTTCTAAACTGGTGGGCAATTGATCGTACACTATATGCATGTGTATGTGTGTGTGTGTGAAAGAGAGAAACAGAATAGGGTTTTGTGGTAGGATGTAACAACATGATTGTCTCCTGTTTTTTTTTTTTATACCATGTGACCTTCCTCCAGCTGCTCCACAGCCATTTCTTTCTGAGTGAAGAGCAGTCCCTTTGTTTGTGTACTGACTGTGGTCGGCATTTTATAGCCCACTGCAACTATGCCAGTGTTGACTGCTGTATTTGAGTCACTTTTGTTTTCCCCTGTT
>BRZM01001371.1:93706-162691 GCA_033238685.1 Lates japonicus | reverse complement strand
TTTGTGTTGAGATGTTAACACATCATTGGTTTTGGTCTTTCAGTGGTGGAGGAAGTATTGAGATCCTTTAATTAAGTAAAAGTACCATGACAGAAATGCAGAAATACTCCATTACAAGTAAGAGTCCTGCATGAAAAATCCTTCTAAAGTAAAGTACAGAAATATTAGCATCAAAAAATATTCAGTGTCTGACATCATTAGATGATTAATACAGGTGAAGTAGTTTTATAAACAGGGACACCAGGTAAACCTGAGGGGACGTTAGATGATTAATGTGACAGGAAAGAAGAAAAAACGTTCTGATTCACTGATGTTTTCAGTTTTTAAACCTTTTCTCTAATCTTTGATTTATTTTACTGAAATAAAACCATGTAGAAAGTTCAGAGGGAAAATCACTATTTAGTGGAGCTGTTAACAACTCTGAAACATGTGACCCCAGCTACACACTGATTATTGTAAGACCCCAGAACCTGAAAAGGTTGGAAACCACAGGTTTCATCTTCAACAATGCGTTGTATTTCAAAAGCTTGTTATATCACTCATTGTGTTAAATCTACATCTTAAAAGTAAGTAGTAACTAAACCTGTCAAATGAATGTAGTGGAGTAGAAAGTAGAATGTTCCTCTGAAATGTAGCACAGTGGAAATATAAAGTAACATAAAATAAAAAATACTTTCTTTCCACCACAGATGACTGTACGTCAGGACAGACACACCATGTTTCAAGCCCAGGTTGGTGACAATAGTCCTTAAATCCTTCATATCACATTCACACACGGTCGTACCTGCAGCAGCCATCAGGTTCAGTATCTTGCCCAAAGACACTTCAGCACTCAGACTGGAGGAGCCAGGATCGACCCACAGACCTTCTGGTTAATGGACATCCTGTTCTACCTCCTGAGCCACAGCTCACCACTGAAAGACAAGATGATACCATCAGTGTCACAAACCAGCAAGAACACAATTAACAGTTTTTGCCATTTGACTGCTCATTATGAGTCTGTCTGTGTGATGTGATGTGAACACTGATATTTTAGATATTTTACCACATATATCTGAACAGCTGCTGAGCGGTAAGGAACAGAGTTTATCTGTGAAAGACACCATCTTTATTCTGCCTTAACAAAACCACAGCCCATTAATATTAATATCCACTCCAAAGATGTTCTTTGAGTTTATCATATTCTTCAGGACTGATCTCATCATCATCCAAAACACGTTTCTTTAGCTTCTGTATCTGTAGTTACAATTACAACACATGATGATAACAGTATCTTAACAATACTTTTATACAAGTGGAATACTACTAGACAACTGCAATGTAAATAAAGACAGTAAACAATTAAATAACAATAAAACATTTTCCCTTTTACCTCAGAACTCCTTCCGTTTGTTTACATTAGCTAACGTCACCTGGAGGCCGCCATTACAGAAATTATCGTGCCAAGCAACTTCCACAAGTTCAACATAAATTCACATGTAAATAATGATTTAATGATTAAAGACCTTTCTCTGAGGTAACGATTCTCTCCTGAACCGTGTTATAACAAACAAACATTATTTTCAGACGCTCGCGGAGCTGCGCAGTGTAAACAAACAGGTGCTAGCTTGAAAAAAATACACTCGACATAAAACTACGTCCAAACTTGGCCTCTGAGCTTTTATATTATTAATAAAACCGGCCGAATGCTTATTTAACATGTTGATAGCAACAAAATCCAACCTTAATCGTTTTACGCCAGGCTCTACATACCTGAGGAGAAATAAGGTTTATCCATCTTTGACCAACTCCAACGCCATCTTGCTTCTTCTTCTCACGTGACCAACACCTGAGTTTCCTACTGAACCTGGTGTTACAGCGACACCTACTGTCACAAAAAAACATTTCAACATTAAATCCTGTTTTTTGTTTGTTTGTTTTGTTTTTATTTTAAACAATAGCCATCATGTTGCTTCTCCTGAGTAACTGATGGTTAACAGTTCCCTTTGTTTAAATTAAAAACATCCTTTCTTTAGGTGCTGTATTTTGTTTTGGTCAGGAAACCTTATTGAATCAACCAATTTCACTTCTAATAGAGGCCATTTTTTCCCCTTCTACACAAACAAACATATTTTCCAAAAATCTTCTTTTGAAATGTCCAGTAAAAGTGCAAAACACAGTCATGAGTTTGTCAATCACTGACCAGAGACTCTGATAAGAGATTTGGGGCAGCAGGAGGAGGAAGAAGAGGGGTCAGCGAAACGTCTATATGACTGTTACACACTGTGCTGTCATTAAACCAAACAAACACAGCCACTGTACAGACTGACAGACGGGAGATGTTATATTTTGTTGCAGAGGTTTTAGGAGGCGTGTCGACTGTGACCACACCATGTCCTGCAGTATATATTTGAGGAAAACAGTAGAGAACAGACAAACCACTCCATAACAACATAACATGGACTAGAGGAAGGTGGGTCCATTCAGTAGAATGTGTTCTGAGCTGTAAATTAACATATAGTTTATTATGCAACGACGACAGTCAGGTCTGCCTGTGTGAAGCATCAGCCAGTGATTCTGTTGCTCTGATGGAGTACTACAACACAGACGACTTGTTTCATTTTAAAAGAAGAAACACGATGTCCAAACTCTCCTGTGCTCCATCCAACTCAGCTGGACATCACCGGTAAGAAACATTTACAGTAGTTTTTGTGAAAATGGTAACTTACAGTGTCTTCAGTGTCTTCTAACTATGAAGCAAAAGTCTCCAGATTTAATGTTCTGCAAAACATTTTGCAGTAATCCTCTCTTGGGTCTGAGTTCCTGTAGGTGGCGCTGTTTTCACTGGTTTTCTCCGTCTGTTTTTAGCGTTGTGGCTCTATAGGGGCCAATACTGGTCTGTCAGTCAGTCCTCCACACTGATGTAAAATTAGACAACTATTGGACTTTATACAGAGATTCATGGTCCCCAGAGGTTGAATCGTACAGACTCAGATGATCCCCAGGCTTCATCTTTGGCGCCACCAGCAGGTTGGCTGTTGTGGTTCTGAGTTATTTATCTTGACAACTAATGGATCTGCATGAAAGTTGCTACAGATATTTAAGGTACAAAAAAGATCAACTGAAATTACCTTAATGACCCTCTGTAGTGTCCAGACATTCATGGTTCCAAGAGGATAAATCCTCCCAACACTGGTGATCCCCTGACTTTTATGCTTTGAAGTACACCACTTTAGATTTTTATTGAAATATCTCAACAATACTTTGATTTAGGACCAAATACCACACGTCAATGTTTTCCTCAAATACAGTTACAGTTATTCCCCTGCTTGCATCCACATAAACACACACACACACTTTGTTGTAACCTGAAAAGAATGAATTTATAATACAGTCTGAAATTCCAGGGGTTTACTTCAAGGATTTAATGTTGTGTTTCCATTACCAAGACGTGCGACAGATAAAAACACGACAGTCTGAGATATCCTGTGTTGACAGTTCATGTTTTCAGTGAGAAAGCCTGAGTTGCAGTTTATGTTTGTGTTTCAAAGGGCGTCTGGTCTCTGTTTACTCACCTCGACATGCAGCAGCCTCTGCAGACTTCAGTGATTATTGTCTAACTGAATGTCTCTCTATCTTAATGAGAATCAATCCGAGCAGCTAAAGTAAATTACATTTCCTCATTTTTATTTCCAGAGCAGTTGGAATTAAATCGTCACTGGATACTGTAGCATTTAATTTTAACATTTATTGCACTGTTGTTTAAACAACAATAAAACAATAAGCAATAATATTAAAAACAAAAATAAGAGATACACATGATTGTGTAATGATGTAATACTTATCTAATCATTAAAAACTATTAATTTAAAATAAAGTAGGAAGTGAGAAACACTGAAAAAAGATGAATCAGCAAAGTTAAAAGTAGAACTAAATGAAACCTGAAAAAGATTCAGCACAGTTCACACTGTTTGTATTTCAAAGTGCAGCATTGTGTGAATGTGTGTGTGTGTGTGTGTGTGTGTGTGTTGTGTGTCTTTATGCTAAGCTAGGCTAACCATGTTCTGACTCCAGCTCCACGGTCAGTGTACCAACTTGACATTTACAAAAGTGGATAAACCTGTTTTCCAAAATAACTATTGGGACATGTATTATGTCAATAAGAGCTCTCACAGATATACAAGAGCAACTGTGTATGTGTGTTTTAGCATAAGTACATACTGGGCTGTAGGGATGTGTGTATGTGTGTGCACATCGGTGTATTTTACCTGCTGTATTTTGAAAGTGTGTATTTGCATAAGTTTGAGTGTGAAACATAAACAGAGTTAGAGAATGAACACAGAGAGAGAGAGACTTCATAACATGTTTGCTGACTGATATCAACTGTGGGTTACTGGGCCACAATGACAGTCAGCAAACATGTTATGAAGTCTCTCTCTCTCTGTGTTCATTCTCTAACTCTGTTTATGTTTCACACTCAAACTTATGCAAATACACACTTTCAAAATACAGCAGGTAAAATACACCGATGTGCACACACATACACACATCCCTACAGCCCAGTATGTACTTATGCTAAAACACACATACACAGTTGCTCTTGTATATCTGTGAGAGCTCTTATTGACATAATACATGTCCCAATAGTTATTTTGGAAAACAGGTTTATCCACTTTTGTAAATGTCAAGTTGGTACACTGACCGTGGAGCTGGAGTCAGAACATGGTTAGCCTAGCTTAGCATAAAGACACACAACACACACACACACACACACACACACACATTCACACAATGCTGCACTTTGAAATACAAACAGTGTGAACTGTGCTGAATCTTTTTCAGGTTTCATTTAGTTCTACTTTTAACTTTGCTGATTCATCTTTTTTCAGTGTTTCTCACTTCCTACTTTATTTTAAATTAATAGTTTTTAATGATTAGATAAGTATTACATCATTACACAATCATGTGTATCTCTTATTTTTGTTTTTAATATTATTGCTTATTGTTTTATTGTTGTTTAAACAACAGTGCAATAAATGTTAAAATTAAATGCTACAGTATCCAGTGACGATTTAATTCCAACTGCTCTGGAAATAAAAATGAGGAAATGTAATTTACTTTAGCTGCTCGGATTGATTCTCATTAAGATAGAGAGACATTCAGTTAGACAATAATCACTGAAGTCTGCAGAGGCTGCTGCATGTCGAGGTGAGTAAACAGAGACCAGACGCCCTTTGAAACACAAACATAAACTGCAACTCAGGCTTTCTCACTGAAAACATGAACTGTCAACACAGGATATCTCAGACTGTCGTGTTTTTATCTGTCGCACGTCTTGGTAATGGAAACACAACATTAAATCCTTGAAGTAAACCCCTGGAATTTCAGACTGTATTATAAATTCATTCTTTTCAGGTTACAACAAAGTGTGTGTGTGTGTTTATGTGGATGCAAGCAGGGGAATAACTGTAACTGTATTTGAGGAAAACATTGACGTGTGGTATTTGGTCCTAAATCAAAGTATTGTTGAGATATTTCAATAAAAATCTAAAGTGGTGTACTTCAAAGCATAAAAGTCAGGGGATCACCAGTGTTGGGAGGATTTATCCTCTTGGAACCATGAATGTCTGGACACTACAGAGGGTCATTAAGGTAATTTCAGTTGATCTTTTTTGTACCTTAAATATCTGTAGCAACTTTCATGCAGATCCATTAGTTGTCAAGATAAATAACTCAGAACCACAACAGCCAACCTGCTGGTGGCGCCAAAGATGAAGCCTGGGGATCATCTGAGTCTGTACGATTCAACCTCTGGGGACCATGAATCTCTGTATAAAGTCCAATAGTTGTCTAATTTTACATCAGTGTGGAGGACTGACTGACAGACCAGTATTGGCCCCTATAGAGCCACAACGCTAAAAACAGACGGAGAAAACCAGTGAAAACAGCGCCACCTACAGGAACTCAGACCCAAGAGAGGATTACTGCAAAATGTTTTGCAGAACATTAAATCTGGAGACTTTTGCTTCATAGTTAGAAGACACTGAAGACACTGTAAGTTACCATTTTCACAAAAACTACTGTAAATGTTTCTTACCGGTGATGTCCAGCTGAGTTGGATGGAGCACAGGAGAGTTTGGACATCGTGTTTCTTCTTTTAAAATGAAACAAGTCGTCTGTGTTGTAGTACTCCATCAGAGCAACAGAATCACTGGCTGATGCTTCACACAGGCAGACCTGACTGTCGTCGTTGCATAATAAACTATATGTTAATTTACAGCTCAGAACACATTCTACTGAATGGACCCACCTTCCTCTAGTCCATGTTATGTTGTTATGGAGTGGTTTGTCTGTTCTCTACTGTTTTCCTCAAATATATACTGCAGGACATGGTGTGGTCACAGTCGACACGCCTCCTAAAACCTCTGCAACAAAATATAACATCTCCCGTCTGTCAGTCTGTACAGTGGCTGTGTTTGTTTGGTTTAATGACAGCACAGTGTGTAACAGTCATATAGACGTTTCGCTGACCCCTCTTCTTCCTCCTCCTGCTGCCCCAAATCTCTTATCAGAGTCTCTGGTCAGTGATTGACAAACTCATGACTGTGTTTTGCACTTTTACTGGACATTTCAAAAGAAGATTTTTGGAAAATATGTTTGTTTGTGTAGAAGGGGAAAAAATGGCCTCTATTAGAAGTGAAATTGGTTGATTCAATAAGGTTTCCTGACCAAAACAAAATACAGCACCTAAAGAAAGGATGTTTTTAATTTAAACAAAGGGAACTGTTAACCATCAGTTACTCAGGAGAAGCAACATGATGGCTATTGTTTAAAATAAAAACAAAACAAACAAACAAAAAACAGGATTTAATGTTGAAATGTTTTTTTGTGACAGTAGGTGTCGCTGTAACACCAGGTTCAGTAGGAAACTCAGGTGTTGGTCACGTGAGAAGAAGAAGCAAGATGGCGTTGGAGTTGGTCAAAGATGGATAAACCTTATTTCTCCTCAGGTATGTAGAGCCTGGCGTAAAACGATTAAGGTTGGATTTTGTTGCTATCAACATGTTAAATAAGCATTCGGCCGGTTTTATTAATAATATAAAAGCTCAGAGGCCAAGTTTGGACGTAGTTTTATGTCGAGTGTATTTTTTTCAAGCTAGCACCTGTTTGTTTACACTGCGCAGCTCCGCGAGCGTCTGAAAATAATGTTTGTTTGTTATAACACGGTTCAGGAGAGAATCGTTACCTCAGAGAAAGGTCTTTAATCATTAAATCATTATTTACATGTGAATTTATGTTGAACTTGTGGAAGTTGCTTGGCACGATAATTTCTGTAATGGCGGCCTCCAGGTGACGTTAGCTAATGTAAACAAACGGAAGGAGTTCTGAGGTAAAAGGGAAAATGTTTTATTGTTATTTAATTGTTTACTGTCTTTATTTACATTGCAGTTGTCTAGTAGTATTCCACTTGTATAAAAGTATTGTTAAGATACTGTTATCATCATGTGTTGTAATTGTAACTACAGATACAGAAGCTAAAGAAACGTGTTTTGGATGATGATGAGATCAGTCCTGAAGAATATGATAAACTCAAAGAACATCTTTGGAGTGGATATTAATATTAATGGGCTGTGGTTTTGTTAAGGCAGAATAAAGATGGTGTCTTTCACAGATAAACTCTGTTCCTTACCGCTCAGCAGCTGTTCAGATATATGTGGTAAAATATCTAAAATATCAGTGTTCACATCACATCACACAGACAGACTCATAATGAGCAGTCAAATGGCAAAAACTGTTAATTGTGTTCTTGCTGGTTTGTGACACTGATGGTATCATCTTGTCTTTCAGTGGTGAGCTGTGGCTCAGGAGGTAGAACAGGATGTCCATTAACCAGAAGGTCTGTGGGTCGATCCTGGCTCCTCCAGTCTGAGTGCTGAAGTGTCTTTGGGCAAGATACTGAACCTGATGGCTGCTGCAGGTACGACCGTGTGTGAATGTGATATGAAGGATTTAAGGACTATTGTCACCAACCTGGGCTTGAAACATGGTGTGTCTGTCCTGACGTACAGTCATCTGTGGTGGAAAGAAAGTATTTTTTATTTTATGTTACTTTATATTTCCACTGTGCTACATTTCAGAGGAACATTCTACTTTCTACTCCACTACATTCATTTGACAGGTTTAGTTACTACTTACTTTTAAGATGTAGATTTAACACAATGAGTGATATAACAAGCTTTTGAAATACAACGCATTGTTGAAGATGAAACCTGTGGTTTCCAACCTTTTCAGGTTCTGGGGTCTTACAATAATCAGTGTGTAGCTGGGGTCACATGTTTCAGAGTTGTTAACAGCTCCACTAAATAGTGATTTTCCCTCTGAACTTTCTACATGGTTTTATTTCAGTAAAATAAATCAAAGATTAGAGAAAAGGTTTAAAAACTGAAAACATCAGTGAATCAGAACGTTTTTTCTTCTTTCCTGTCACATTAATCATCTAACGTCCCCTCAGGTTTACCTGGTGTCCCTGTTTATAAAACTACTTCACCTGTATTAATCATCTAATGATGTCAGACACTGAATATTTTTTGATGCTAATATTTCTGTACTTTACTTTAGAAGGATTTTTCATGCAGGACTCTTACTTGTAATGGAGTATTTCTGCATTTCTGTCATGGTACTTTTACTTAATTAAAGGATCTCAATACTTCCTCCACCACTGAAAGACCAAAACCAATGATGTTTAACATCTCAACACAAAGACTTCAGTTTTCCTGTAAATCTTTTTCTGGTTTGATTCTGACGGTGTACTGTGTCTTTTTCCACTGAGCTAACACTTTATTAGCGTGTTCAGTAACACAGTACGTAATTTACCTGTCCCAGGTTACACCTGTGCCTGCAGAAGACATCTCTACAGGGACGAATGTTTTGTCTCCGACCACTAAGATCTTCCACTCCAGGTGTTTTGACACGAAGGTACTGTGAACTGGAACAGAGGTTTCTGTGCTGCAGGCAGGCGTGGCTGAACTTGAGTGTAGATTTACTTACACCTCTGGATCTATCCCTCTACTGCAGAAGCAAAATGGTGTAGCAATGATTGGAAGCTGACACTGCAGAGGCATGCTATATTTCCTGGTCATTTTTTCTGCCAGTGAGGGTTTGATGACAGTGTGACCACTGCTCACAGGATGGTGATACTGTACCAACAGAGTAGACTGGTCCCTGCAGGGCTCACCTGTTCATCCTGGTGTTTGTCAGGTAGTTGCCATCCCAGTGGTGTCCGTCACCCACATCAAGAGGGCCAAACTGCCATCTCAATTGCCATGGCTCTGGTCGCCATGCTGCAAGTGACAGGGGTGAGGAGGGCGACTCATCCAGTTCATCCTGATGTGATCTAAAGGATAATATAAGAAGATCATCAGAAATTTGAGCTTTACAAAATCCGAGCTGTGTGGTAAATATAACATGTTTTGTCATTCAACACCAGTGTTGTGGTGGAAACTTTGATAGTTTGTGACCCGAGCCCATCAAGAGATCAACAGTAAGTCAATCAACCTCAACGCAAACATCTGTAATAAAAACCTCTGTATTCTACCTTAACAGTCAAACTGTTGACATTTGTTGTTGCAGTATTGTGTTCGTGTCCCTCTGTCGAGACAACACCTACAGGATTCCTGATGTCCGTCTGTCTTCATCTGGAGTGGACAGACTTCACACATGAGGCCATAAACTACAGTTCATACACATATTATTTAATCACGCCAGGTAAAAACCAGGAGAGACACAGCTAACGTCAAGACTCCTCAACAAGTTTTTTAAACCCCTAAAATCCTCTTCGCCCTTTAATTTTAAAACATGTATTCATTAGATTCGTCTCAGGAGAAACTCACTGTATAAAACCTGACACACAAACTGTGCTTCTATCTTCTGATATCAGCAACACGTAAGTACTCATACAATATGTGACTATTAAACAGAAGAGTCCGTACCACAGCGACCCATTGCCCTCCTCAGCAGAACAGCTTCCAGAGGTCAGAGTCACCTCCCTGACACCTCTTTCCCCTCTGGTGGGTCAAACACATACCCATCAAAACCACAAGCACATCATCATCGCAGTCATTGGTCTGATCTCAAAAGCGACTCCATGTTAACTCACAACCAGTGAACATGCTGTGTGTAGATCTCTGCAGAGTTTCTCAGGTGACTTCAGTGACCTGGGCCGGAGGCGGTCACGACAGAGAGCAGGAGATGGAGGAGAGCAGCAGCAGCTCCGACTCCCAGACCCCGACTCGATGAGATAACAGGTATCACCACAGGATCCACGAGGTATGACTCGTGGACTCAGAACTTCGTTCCTAGCTGCTTTTACTGAATTAGTGAGCACACGACAGCAGAGTTTAAACAGGACTGTGGTCTCAGCAGCAGGAACAGGCTGAACCTGCTGCTTTCATTTTCCTCTGTATTCTTTATGTTATCTAATTACATTTATTGTTGGATTTCACTTCCTGCTTGTACAGTATTTCCCTCACGCTCTCCCTCAGCTCTTCCTCCTCTGACTGTATTCTACACGGCAAACATGACCCTGCTAGTTCCCTGTATGGGTTTTACAGAGCCAAATCCAAACTTCAAGGATAACAGACAGAGTAGATAGTAAAAACAGAGTTAAGTCAGTCTTCTCTTCTCTATTTAACGCTGCAGGTTCCCTGTTCTCCGTTCCTGGATGTGGTGACACACGGACGAAGCGGCTCATCCGAGCATCAGACCATCAGCACAAAGTGAAGAACCAGCATCAGACCATGAGTTCAGACAACAAGCCTTACGAGACGCCTTTTGGGTGAGATGATTACACACCATCAGGCAGTGTGAAGGTTGTCTGAACTATCCTTTTTCCTAGCTCCCCACCTCCAGCTCTTCCTTAACAAATACTTTAACAAGTTGCATGTTTTCTCTGTGTCCAGGCTCAAGGGTGGTGGTGGACAACAGGACTCTAGAGGCAGTTTCTCTCAACACTTTGCTGTTTGTCTACTGTTCTATATCGTTCACTGCCATTCATTCATTCATTCATTCATCTCTTCCAAATAAAATATAGATGTTCCTTATGTCATTAAGTTTTGAACTATACGTCCTCACTTCTCTCACTCTAAAGTTTTGGATCCGTCACCAATTGACCCGTGTGTGTGTGTGTTTTCTCAGAGTGTGTGTCTGGTCTTGTGGGTACTGTTACCTGGCCTTTGGTCGTCTCGTTGGAGCAGATGCTGGCGGCCTCGGCTCCGTTACAGAGTTCACACAGGAGTGGGTTCACGACCTCTCAAGTTCCAGGCTACGTCCATAAAAGTCCTGAGCTTGTGGAAAAACTTAGAAATGATACAAACTGATGTGGAAGGCGATGATCATTACTAACAGGTTTCCTACAGCTACGATATTTTCAGATGTTACTTAACATCAAGAAGAAGCTACAAAATTCCAAATCTGGCAGAGTCTGGACAATTAGTCACTTTACAAAGATCCAGCAGCTATCAGACACTGACATTTCTGAATTTCATTTGTAAGTTAAACTTCCTGAGCTACGGTTAAATTACAGTTTCCCAGCGTAGGAAACACGTTTTTTGTAATTTGGCTCCCGTTTCCATAAAATTCCACCAACTTATCTTCTCCAGAGTAAATTTGTTTTTTCAGTCCTATTGGGCGTTAGACACCACTGAAACAGAAGAAAACGAAAAGAATGAATAAACAACAACATTAGATCTCATTAATAAAAAAATCAACAGCCTTATCTAGACTTATGGTAGAGCTGTATGCCATGCTGAGGCTTCACACCATGGCTGTATTCATAAGATAACAAATGTCAGTGGGGTTTTGACTCTCAGCTCTCTGCTAACATCTAAAGTTTATAATATACAGTATGAAAAAAAAAAAGTTATTGAACACGAATGCATATAAACGGTAGCTGGATGGATTCATGTTTCTGTTCTCAGGTACAGGGTCACTTAAGTTTATTCATTCAGACTATTTGTTGACACATCTGAATATTTTCTGATAGTTAAAATTTCTGTCAATATTATTGTGGTTTTCCAAACGACTTTCTGCGAGGCGCTGGCGGACACAGAGCTCTTCTCTGAACTGACCATCAACCTAGTAGAGCTGGAGAAGGTCAGTGAGTCTGTCAGTGTCTAACAGGTTAGAAATGAAATGTAAATGCTCACATCATGTTCAGGATGTTTTCCAACACGTGAAACCTCACGACAGAAAGTTTCAGAGAGCAAAGTGAAACCAGACACCTGTTGCTGTTAATCAAACATTTTATAGTCGGTGATCTGTTCACGAAGTGTGGGCGTCATCTAGAAAGAGAGAACTCGTTCCTCATCCATCATCTACACTCTGTGTCCCAGACAACGTTAGCGTTTCAGGACAACACTCGTCTCAAACTAACTTCAACCTGAATTTTCGCTTCTTTGGACACATTTACCATCGTGTTAATCCCCTGTGAAACTTACAGTTTGTTTCGAGTGGCTATAAGTTACACAGGTGTAACAGTGAAAACACAACGGGTAACAGTTACATTAATACATGATGTCTATTTCCTGCAGATTGCCAGAAATCTGCAGAGACTGCTGAATGACTGCCTGAAGCGCACTGGAAACCAGTGTATTAAGACAACAGTGTTGTATACACACACCTGTAAATATGATATAAATATATTATAGAAGATATTTACACAAACTGACAATACTGAGATGTATTGGACTAGCATACTGTGATAGGCTTGGAAATAATAGTGCACAAACACTTTTAAAATAGATTTTAAAAAGTCTGACATTTAAACACCAGGCCTGTTCTGGTGGAAAGTTTCAGGTCTGTTCACCTGTAAAAACACCTGACAGTGATGTCAACGTGCACTGACACCTGGGAGTACCAACCAGTGAGGCCAGCAAAAACAAGATTTCAGCTGTTAAGACTCAACCTACTTGCAGTTAGAGCCCAGTCAGTGTTTGATTAAATCAAAGTTTCACACAGAATCTTAAATACTACTTGATGATGAATATGTAGTAGAGACAATTTGTATTTAAAAGCCTTGACGACATTTCAAGATCAGATTTTTGTATTTACTCTTTCATGGTGAAACAGGGCCTTCTGGTCTATATGGCGATGTTTAGGACTGAAAACCAGCTGTGGATGTGGATGCTCACGTAGCCACTGACAAGGAGTTTTATTATTTTTACCTCATATTTGCCTTAAAACTTACTGATGAAATATAATGCAGGGGATAGTTAGCTGCTGCTGCCTGATGGGGCACTCTAACAGGGACTCCTCCTCTTGAGAGGACTGTGGGTTGTTTGTTTTGTTTCTGTAGAGGTTGTGTGGTGTTAACCTCTCCAGTCTCTCAGTCTTTATTTCGGTCAGCCCAAATTTAATTTCATTAACTGGTCTCCAAAGCAAACGAAGGTAAATGAAAATGTATTTGTAAACTTGAAAGGACAACAAACGTGATTAATTGTAGGGGGTCCATAGACATCAAGCAGATTGTAGATTCAATTAATTTACAAGTACCAAGTTTATAAATTTGTGCTTCCACCATGGTGATCCTCATTTAAGATGGTAAATGTATAGTTTATAGCCGGATATAACATTTTCAAATTATTCTGATGGCAGACGTTTTTCATTTGTAGAAAAAATTAGAAAATATCATTTTGATGCAACCACGCAGATGGAGCCAAAGACTTTTCACATCTTCAGCTGTGGTTTACATCCACATTGTTGTTCACGGAAGGAACTTTTCCGCACAGTTGGTGTATTGATTGAAAACTTGATATACAGCTGTAGCGATGTGTGTAAACATACGTGAAACTAGTTCTAACAGACTGTTACAGAAATGAACATCACTGTGATTCTGTAAATATACAAATGATACACCGTTTAATGATGTGATTTTATTTTTCCCTTTGTTGGGGAATGAAGTTATTTTTCTTGTCAAAATAAAGTTTTATTTTTTTGCTGTAATGTTCGTTTCTCTTCTTTACTCTGTGGATCAACATTATCTGTTGAGCTGCTGTCACTGGTGTAGCTCATCACAATAACTAAAACTGACCATAACTAAAAAGCCAATTTTCTCACAACCAGAAATCACCCATAACTAAAAATGTTATTGGCCTAGGCAACACTTTAAAACATAAATTATATTTTACTAGAATGTTTTGAACTGTCTGATAAAAACAGGGATTTCATCCTGTAAATGGGTAAGCAAAACACAATCCCACAAATGAAACCTCTGCTATAAATATAAAATGCAAACAATATTTAACCAAAATGACCAACCTTCACACAACATATACATTACCCAGACTAAAACACAACTTGGCCTCTTTCCATGAAAATACTAGACAAATACAAGAAACTTAAATCATGTTTTTATGGCACAAGAGAGAGAAATATTCAACTGCATGTACACACCTTTAAAGCAAACTCAAGTTTACTACTTAACTGCAATAACTCGTTGGTCACACTCACTCATACACACAACACTCAGGTACTAGAAATATAAAACCATCATCAATTATTAAATCTAAAAAAAGGTTGGAGGAGGTCTATAGAGTGTGCAGTGCAGCTGACAGAATCCTTACAAACATGTAAAATTGCTTTTTTATTTGAAACCGAGACTTTTGTCATGCTGCAGAATGAATTTGGGATCAGATCAGATTATTACTCAGATTTTACTGACTGAAATTCAAAATGCTGAAAAACTTAAGTGCCTGGGACTACTGGAACTAGCAGATCACTGGAGTTTCGCTGATTCCATTCCCAGGCAAAAATTTTAATGAGATTAACTGGCCATTAAATTAATAAGGTCTTGACTTTTAACTCTGTAAAGTGCCTTCAAATACAACCACATTAACTTAAAATAACTGAATTCAGTTCATTACCAATGATTTACAGTGAGTGTGATAACATATGAAGAGAGATGCTGTGTATGATTGTTGAAGGTTGTTAGACAAGACCCAGGAATTCTGCTACCTGCTGCAGAATGATGAAATGAAGGTTGGTGATAAATAAATATATTTGTAGTTAAATCCTTGGGTTGTGAGGATAATTATGTACATAGGGTGAGTGTGTGTGTTCCATAAGAACAAGAGATGAAATGGAACAGAACCCTGATGTTCTGTTGTCTGTCACGTCAGAACAGAATAAGAACAAGAACAAGCGTTTGCTGATCTACAGGAGAAATTCATCCCAAACTCACATTCCCAAATCAGCGTTTGGAGAGGTAAGACCACCCTGCAGCTGGGACACAACTTCTTCTTACTGCTTCTTCTGTTTACTAGACGCTGTATTGTGTTGATGAAGCGATTTTTCCTACGTTTTCTCTTTTTAAATTAGTCACTTTCTTCATAAGTTACACATCCCTAGTCACATTACATTAAGATAGACATCTTCTGCTGTGATCAGGAGATGGAAAAAGAACTTTCTCTTACACACAAAACAATTTTAAGTTGTAAACTTTGCTTCACTTATTGCCTAAATTTCATGTGTGCAAAACAGAATTAACTATGTAGATTTTCCTGCATTAGAAAATTAACATTTAACAAAGTTTTAAAATATTTAGCGTATTAGTACTGCAGTTTCTTAGACAGATAACATGATAATTAAAGATCATTTAAAAGGCTCCACTCACTGTAGCACTTCTGTTTTATTTTAGTAATCATCAGTGGAAATAACACTGTGTGTGTTTGTGTCTCTGCGGTTCTCACGTCATTCGATTGTCTGAGCAGCATCATTGAGAGTATGAATACATCAGTTCTGGACAAGTTCCTCTACAGATCTCAGTCTCAGGAGGTGTGGCCCTTCCATGATATGGAAGAAGCCTGAAACGAAGGGTGAGGCCTTCTTACTGGAGACGTAGCCCCTCCACCATTTGGAAGAAGCACGGACGAAGGGGTGAGAGACCTTAGATCCTGTGAAGACAACTACCCTTCTACAGCCATGGGCACAGAGACAAAGGGTGAGGAGCCTTCGTCTTCTGAGATGATGAACAGCCACTTTGAAGAAATTTGCAGGCAGAGGAATTTGAGAGCCCTTTGTCTTCTGAGAATGATGAACCATACCCCACCACCTGGAGGCAGTACAGGCCAGAGGGAGCCCTTCATCACATATGAAGACATCAGCCCAGCAACCACATTTGGAAGCAGACGAGAGGTGAGCCCTTCGTCTTCTGACAACAGTGAATCCTATTGTTTCTGGAAAGATCCCACATACCTCTGTTTGTGGGAGGAAGAGACAGTGTAAAGCGAAGGAAGATGCTCTGTGATTTTGTCTTTGGTGGGGCAGAAAACAGGAGGGAAAGACAGAAGCGTGGACAGAGGCTACCACTGGAAGCAACAGCACAGGCAGAGGGCGAGAGCCCTTGAGCCTACTGTAAGCCCCGATGATGAACGGGAAGTGGAGCAGGAGAAACATATCAGGTGGACGGAGGAAACAAGTCAGCAGGAGAAACGAGGAGAGAGAGAGACAGGAAAGAAGGAACAAAAGAGGAGGAGAATGAAGACCAAGAGGAGCAAAGGTGGAGAGGACAAGAGAGGTGTGGAGGTGGAAGGAGACAGAAGGGGAAAGCTGGAGAGAGCCAAAACAGAAGAGACAGAAAGAAAAATGGAGAGCAGAAGGAAGAGGAACTGGGAGGAAGGAGAGATGAGCGAGAGTGGGAAGATAGAAAGAGAGAAAGAGAGGAGGCGATGAAAGAGAGTAAGGCGAGGGGAGGCGAGATGGAAAGACAAAAAGGAGGAGAAAGAACTACAGAGGAGGAGAAAAAGAGGATAGAGAAGACAAAATAAGGAAGGAGAGAGAGAGAAAGAGAGGGAGGCGGAGGTGCAGGAGAGAAGAAATCTGTTTTCAAGACTTTGCAGTTGGTGGACCAAGTCAGAGGCGACCAGGCATTATCTTCATCGGGACCAATGAGAAGGAGCAGCCCACTGAACTCGATGGTGAAAGGTCAGATCATATTCTCTCACATAAAAGATTTCTGAAACATGCATCTCATTCCTTTCTTATAACGTTGGTTTGCAAGGGAGAAAGATGCATTCACAACAGCAAGAGATGAGAGTGCTTGACACAGAGGTGGGACCAAACCCAACCAGTCCCAGGAGATCTGTGTGCAGCAGGCTGCAAAACATCTTGAAGTCACGCGTGTCAGGAATCCAGTGAATGAATGAGAGCAGTTAGTGAAAGGGCATCTGAACAAATTCCTCCTCTCTCAGAAACACACTCTTTTTAGCCTGTAGCCACAACAACACTGTCCTCGGTACCACATCAAGCAGAACAATCCTGGAAACTGATCATTGTTTTAGACATAACTCAGCTCAGTAACATCCACAGCTGAGGTCAGTAGTTCTTCTCCTCTAATGACACCTGACTGGACAAAATCTGTAACTGCAGAAGCTGCAGTCCCTTCTCTCTACAACAAACTGTCAGGTTAGGCGGACCATGGCTTTCTACGTTAGAAATTTACCCATTTAACCTCCTTTGAAAGGACTGAACTTCCCTGGGATATTTTAACAGGCCCTTTATTCATGTCTGTAAACACAAACATCACCCTAGGTCATATGTTACCTTAAACCTGCTCAAGGGACTAAGCGTTTTAGCTGCGGTCTATAGAAACATTTTACTCAACTGATTTGTGAAACTAAACTAAATGAAACTTGTTTCTATTGTTCAGAACAACTTGCAAATGTTTTGTTTCATGTGTGAGCTGACTTTGTCTGGAAAGTTTGGAAAGTCTGTATTCTAGATCAGGTCTGCCGTGACACTACGGTGATGGAATCAGATTGGCATCTGCAAATGACCTTTGACCTCCACCAAAAAGCCACAACAACAGCTCTATTTCCTGAGATCCCACCTGCCTCAGAGACCAGTCCTGTCTGCTTCACTTGACAATGTTGATTAAAAAAGAAAACAAATTAATTTATTTCATTGAACTGATTCATAATATTCTAGATATGAGCACAATATTTAACCATTTTATCATCCTGAACAAATGAGAGGAAGAAGCTGAATGAAACAGTGATGAATAGGTCGTTCTGTTGGGACACGCAGGGCAGAAACATCTGAACAGTAACTACAGTAGATTCAGGTTATTAAAAATGTTTCTGGGACTATTTCACTCTTAAAATCTGGTTCACGAAACTCTGAAACTGAAGCTTAGAAACAGGATTTAAATCAGATATTAGGTCATACGTGATTATGAGGAAGAGAAGATGAGGATGAAGGAGATGAAGACGACTCCAACATCAGGTAAATGTTTCCCTTCAGGTTGAGTCCTGCCTCCAGAACCAGGTTCCTGACACCAGGCTCCAGTGAACCTGTTAGGTCCTTTCATTTTAAATCAGGCCTGAGACCGTCCTCAAATCCTTTCATCAGGTCACTGACAATCAATATGTCTGATTGATTCACCATCAAGAACAAACGGACAGATGTTTAAAGACGACGCAGACCTGACTGAAGTCTGAACCATGGAGCAAACACCAACAATCAAATGTCTGTTTTCACTGTTCAGATTTCTCCTGAATGTGTTGGACTTGTTTGGAGGTTGTGATCAAAGACAGACTCATCAGTGTTAGACATGAGGAAGAAGGTGTGCATGAGGATTTTACCTGACATGTTGTTTTGCTCGAACCTCGGTTCAGCTTCTCTGTGTGGAGTTTGCATGTTCTCCCTGAGCCTGTGTGTGTTTCCTCCGGCTCCTCCGGCTTCCTCCCACAGTCCAAACACATGCAGCTTCACTGGACACTCTGAAGCCGTTTTCACACATCAACTGTCCAGAGGATCAGCTCCGGACTTTCTCCACTGTTTCCCCTTTCACACATGCAGCACACGGTCGGAGATTCGTCCTCACTGGAAATGTTCCGTTTGCTTTAGGTGGGGGGTGGAGCCTGCAGGTAGAGGTAGGTGACAAACGTCACGTGGCGCCCACCTGCTGACCGGACACAATACAAGTGTTTCTATTATTGTGTCCACCCTCTGAACAGTCCCAGTCAGCATGTTAGAGTGAATGGATGGTTAAAGTGAGGAGAGATCCCTGGATCCACTGTCCTCTGCTGTGTGTTTACACTGTTGTGTCCAGCAGAGCTCTAACATCCAACTACTGAGTGGGGAGATCATTTAAAGCCTGCACATCTGTCTGGACTCTACTCTGTCATTTACTGTTTCTGTCTACATTAGTTTATGAGTTTCTGTAGCCTCCATCTTTAAGAATGAGTTAAGAACCAAGTTTTAAAAAATGTTGAAGCTCCTTCTCTAATCATTAGGACTTCCATCTCTTATAACTGTGACTGTATCCTGAACAGCAGATTGTGATAACAGCACTCACTCTGGACTGAGTCTGGGTTACTGTTTTTTATCATGATATTTAACATGAAGGAAAAAGCAAAATATTTTCTTCCATGAATTTAAAACAGACTTTTAAAGACTCTGAAAAGCAAAACCATCAGAGGACCTGGAGGAGAACTGAGGACTGAGAGACAAAGAGCATTTACTCTGTCAGCCTCTGTAACTCTCTGAGAGCCTGATTTTAACTGTTTGTCTTCCACTCAGAAAGAAATTCAGATATTAAAGCAAATATTTAATAAAAGATGTCATTAAACTGCACATGAGAGGAACTGAAACGATCAAGAGTGATTTAAAGACTAGAAATCTAAACTAAGGTAACTTATTAACAGGCCCATATGAGCGTCCTTTGAATGTTTTTTTTTTTTTTTTTTTTTTTAGAAACCTGTGTCTAACTTTCACTTTCAGTCTTGGCTGGGACTGATGGCACAGAAAGAAATTTAGCTGAACAGGAAACTCGAAACTTTCAGAACTAGAAAAGAGGGTTAAATACAGTCTGTATGCGGACTGATCTGGAGCAGCGATGATTTAAAAGCAGGGGAACACACACTGAGGTCGAAAATTGATTATTGATCCTCCGAGGTAAGTGTGCTTTCATGCCTGTGATCATGTTTGGTAACGTAACATTAACTGGTCTGGAAACAGCTTTCTACTCACAGACACTATAAAGTGACAGACTGAAACACACTGTCAGTCTATAAACATGGAACTATTGATATTATTCTATTAGTTTAATTTACTTGTGTTAATATCAGGCTGAACATGAGCTGAAGTTTCTGTTACTGCGGGACATGTGAAGAAAATGGCGGCGGCTACTGGAACTGTTCTCACTTTGTTCAGGTTAATTTACTGAAATCAGAAATTAAAGCACAGAGTCTAACCTGAGAAATCACAAAAGTAGTTTCTGTGACAACGATTAAGATCTATTAGTTTTATTAAGATCTATTAGTTTTATTTCAGATGGAGAACATCAATGTCAGTGGTAACTCCGCCATTTCAGATTATAGTGGTTAAAACAGGAAGAAGAGTTACACAAGAGCACATCAGGGTGAGGAAGAATTTATCAGAGTTTATCAGAGTTGAATAGATTCTGTTTATAAACCAACTGAACTGAACTAAACTGTAATTACTTTACATGTAAATTGGTACTTTACTGTTAATCCTCAAGAGCACCTGTTTACTCACATTAAGAGGGTCCGGCTGTTTCTGCCTCAACCTGCCCCACAGCATCTTTCTGGGTTTCCTTTGTGTAATAAAATTATGCACTAATGAATGAAATTCATACAGTATAATAATATAACTCCAACCTATGATTACAAAGTATAATTGGTAATTAGGACCTCACCTGAAAGCATGAAGATCCACCTGTGTCCTCATCAGTCTGCTGCTGCTTCCTGCATAAAAATAATGACTTGATATCCACCCATGTTTACTTCTGCTAGCAACCTGACTGCTAGATTACAGATGATAAAGACCAGGGTTAGCCTGGTGGTTAGTGCAAGCTAACATGGTTAACTAACATTTTCCACAGTGGAAAGGCTGGTGACCTTAGCCAGCAGGTTGTCATTTTAAATCAACATGGCCACTGGCTATTTAGTTTATAACCTGTTACTGTCACTGACATTATGTGATGTGCAGTGTCTATTAGAGGAAAGGCAGGAAGTCATCTGAAAGATGCTTCAGGTGTGGACTGACAGCTCTGATAACTTACACTGTCAGGACACTGATCAGCTCAAACAAACAACAAGTCCAGAAGGTTTCGAAAATACCTTAACAAAAGACAGAATATCCAAAATGAAACAGGAGCCATGATATAAACACAGAAAACAGAAACATAAGACAACATGAGAGAAACTGCACAGATGAAGTGAAAAAGAGCAAAGGAAATACAGAGACTTAAATACAGTGAGGGGAAGACAAGAGGACACAGGTGGAACTAATTAGAACAGAGCAAACAATCACATGGGCATGAAAAAAAAAGACAGGTAGTGAAATAACAGACACACAAGGAAGGTAACAGGAAATAATACAACAGATATAAGAAAGAGTCACTGAGAGGGACAGATCATGACAGAATATGTTTTTTATGAAGAGTTAAATGTGTAATTATGACTGAGTGAGTGAGTGTGTGTGTAACAGAGTTTAGTACAAGAGAACATGAATCCTGTCTCCTCCTCCCTCCAGTTGGATCAGTCTGTTCTCAGCAGAGTTCAATATGGCGTCTGCAGCACCAGGTGAGTCCAGTCAGACTTTATCAGTCTGGATAACACACTGTCTTCTCAATATCAGGGGCCATATAAGCCATATTCTATTCTAGCCCTCTCACATACATTCATTATCACTCTCACACACATATATCCTCCTTTTTCTCTCACATGCATGTATTTTTTCCTTTTTAAATTTTTTTTTGTAGCCATTACTTTCACTGACAAGAAGTTCCTCCTTCAGCCTGCTTTAACTTGTAACACCGGTAGTTTCCGCTGTAGATGTGCTGTAATGGGCATGAAGCTCTCATTTAAGACGAAATTTGGTTGTAAAGTCTACAGTTTATCCTGCAGTGCTGTGTTTGATCTGTGAAAAACAGGCTAACGACTGGTTTACGGACATTTTTTTTAGTCTGACCGATGCATCAATAATTAAAAATAGGGGCAGTCCTCAAGGACAAGGATGTGACGGTTTCTGGGGATAAAATGTTTCCTAGTATTCCAGTGGACGAATTTCTCAGCCAATCAGAGCGCATTAAAATGACCTGCCTTCCATTACCACTATACTTTCTCTCACTCATGCACACATTCTTCTCTTAAATATTTTCCACAGACAAACATACATTTTCTTCGTACATACATAAAATTTATAATATTAAATTATACATTGAATGCATGTGTAGAAGAGAACAAAAGGCATTAATATGAGAGTGAAAATGATGAATGTGCTAATTAGAAATATATGAATATGACTATAAAGATATGTGGGTGTAAGAATAACAATAAATTGATGTGAAAGCGAACATATATGTATGTGGAAGGAGAATAAATGTAAGTGAGAGGGCCAGAATGGAATATGGCTTACATGGCCCCTGATATCTCACACTGTCCATATGTTTTACACATAACTCTGAGGCCTGTACTACGAAGCAGGAATTGTTGTTAGTGAGGTAACTTCAGGTTTAACTCAGTCTTACAATAGTGGTTCACTTCCTCAGTAAATCTCCATGGTAACTGTAAGGCTGAGCAGCTACCTCAGAGGATCAGATCGAAACTGTCAACAGCCCAACAACTGACCAATCAGATCACTGGAGGACTAGTGTCATCATTCCTACAGGATCCTGATAGGGACACAAGAGTTCACAGTATAATACCAAATAACAAAGGTCAATAGATATTTTTAAAGATTTACACTCGGTGTGACTGTGAACTACATGGTTTTATCCTCATAAGATAAGTCGTTATATAATAGCCATACATCGTACATAACCTCCATCATGTAACTTTTTTCATATTAGAACAAGAGGAGTTTCTGGAGACAGAAATTTCCTCATAATTAACATTTGAAAAGAACTAAACTCAAAGCTGACCCAAGACTGAGGCTTTTCATCACATCGCAGTCTGAACCTGGTTTTTAGTCCAGACCTGCAGGTTCAAGTTTAGACTTCAGCTGAAGACCTTCACTGTTTCTGTCATGACTGTGTGTTTATATCTGTTTGATGTTTAATCTGTGTTTTTCTGTGTTTTTATAGATGGTGATTTAAATTCCCTGAAATGCAGCAGCAATGACTACTTTCGTCCCGACTGTGAGTCGAACTGAAAGGGAACCTTGAATAAATTTTTATAAATCATATGTTTTACTTCTTTCTTTTCAAAAGAGCTGAGTTCTACCCTGTGGTGATTTGGGAGTTCATTTAATGTCACAGTACTTTTTCGTTGCCTTTTTTAAAAATTTAAAACAATATGACCTGGGTGAAAATATGCTAACAATAACTAGTAAAATCATACCTGTCAGCAGAGACACCAATAATCACTGCACACTTACTGATGTTGTTTGTGTCCTAAACATGTGGAGGACATACAGAATGTATTTGTCTTTTTCTGTATCCTCACAGTTACAGATGATATGCAGTTTATCAGAATTTAACAGTTGGAGCTCACCATTGTAAGATTTAGGCACCTAGAAAGACTAATTGAAATCAACATTAATATACAGTATATTCAATTATAATATTATAGATTTAGCTAATAATCTGAATAATGTTCATTTCAGTGTGTGAGCTGAGGGTTATTCTGCTGGGGAACCAAGCTGGTCTCAGAGAGTTCAGTGGGAACTTCATATGCACTGGAGAGACTGAGTTCAACACAGAGGAAGAAGCAGACTGCTGTCAGAGGAGTCAGGAGACAGGTGGAGGAGAAAAGCCGTTCTGTCAACACCCCAGATCACCTGCTTCCCTATGCTATCTCTGAGCGCAAACTGACAGAACGCCTTGAGCACTGTGAGACTCTGATCCTGGACCTCATGTGTGTTCCTGCTGGTTCTACAGCCTGAGACTTCACTGAGGAACAGAAGGAGAGCTCTGCAGGTCCCTTCAACTCTTCAGTAATCAATCATTTGTTCGTTCACTGGTTCTGATATCAACACCCAGAGAGGAGTGGTCAGGCTTCATGGAGAAATATAATCAACATCCACCCTTAAAAGACATGATCAGAAAATGTAACTACAGGTCTTCATGGCAGAAGAACCTTGAACTTAAAGAGCTCATAACTCGCTTCAGCCAAATTGTAAAAGAAAACAATGGAGATCATGTGATCTGTGATGTGTTTGAGGACACACTGTCTGATATATCCAGTGGTTTTGGAAGCCTGAGACAAGATGAAGCAGCCAGAGTCAACGTGGATCCTTCTGGAGCTGTTGGTAGGTTCAGGAACTGTTTTAATAATGTGATGGATATGGTCTCTGATTAGGTTTGAACATTAAGTTAAGAGTTACTTTGATTGATTGATTTGTTTTTGACAGGGCTAAATTCTTTCTGGTATTCAGCAAAAACCTGCCAGTAAACTTTCACATTCTTATCACATGAAGACATCAAGATGAAGTTGGTGTCCTGTAATTCATGGTTTTGTCTTTTCTCAGTATTCAAATAGACATGTCACACATTGCATGTACAGTGGCAAATGAATCACAAGTAACTGAGCATTTTCATTGTAGCTGTCAGTGGTTGGTATAGTAGCTTTACTGTTACTCAACTCAGTCAAACCAAGGTCATGAGAAGACCTGGATGTCATGTTTGATGACCAGCTCTCCCTCTGCTAGCTCTTTACCTTATTTAAGAGCTGTAGTGTTGTCCCTGACTTGAAAGTTGTTTTGGAAGTGTCAAATTCGAAATGGGTAAATGTAAATGTATTAGAAACAGATGAAGTAAAAGTAAACCTTAATTGAAGTTATAGTCTAGATAGCTCAATATTTATATTAAATATAAATACATTTAGATTTGGGGAAATATCACTGAACAATATGACTCCTTGTATCATGATACTATTAGCATCCTGCTCTATATTTATGTGAGTTATTCTGTCCTTCTAATACATATGAGTCAGGAAGGGATTGTGTTTTGGATGATCAGCTCTCAGCAGAATCCTTGTTGCTGCTCAGATTTATTGAGAGCAGAGCTGCCTCCAAACAGCAGAGTCTTTCCTGCTAAATGTTCAGTTTATCTATTGTCACCAACTCTGACCTGTGACCATGTGTTTTCCTCTTTGTTGTTACAGGGCCTGAGCTCAGGATTGTGTTGGTCGGAGAAAATGAGAAAAAAAAAACAAAACTTGGTAATTTCATTCTGGGAGTGCAAGGATTTCATTTTCAGTATAATTGACCAATCAGACAATGTGTGTCCACCTGTGGAGAGTGGAGAGGAAAATCTCTAACAATAGTGAAAACTCCAGACATCTTCAGTCTGACTGTTGAAGCAGTGAGAGAAGTGATGAAGAGAGCTGTGACTCTTTGTAATCCTGGACCAAATGTTGTGCTGCTGTTAGTAGAGGCGCTTCTGATTTCACTGGGGAAGAACAGAAAAACACTGATTCATCCTGAGTTTGTTTGGTCAAATACTCAATAATTAAATTCACTGCTTGCAGGAACACAAGAGTAACCAGCTGGTCATTTACTTCAAGACCTTGGAGAAACTACAACATGTTTGAAGATGACCACAGTCAGTTAATGCAGAAGATTGAACATTGTGCATAAAACAAGACCTTCTCACCTTCACTGAAGAGACATAAGACTAAAATTCAGACATCATCATCTTTAAAACACAGTTCTGGGAGAGGCAGGGAAGACTTCAGCAGCCAAAGGCCAAAGTTTTAGGTCAGACAGAGGCTTCATTCAGTCTCCACCTCGTGAGTGTATTTAAACATCATCAGGGAGAGGTGTGTGGGCGTTGGGTTTCCCTGGTGGGCTGCTTATATGGAAAACCTCAGGAGGCAGTGACCAGAGGAATCATTCAGGTGTATCTCCTCTGTGATCCTGAGAACATCATGCCTTCATCCTGGTCCCTACCTCAGCGGGTCCCCACCTCCTTCAGTGAGACAGGAGAGTTAAAGACCATCCAGAACACATTCAGCTCTCAGTCAATGACTACCATGATTCTGTTCACTGTGAGTCAGATCCTGCAGCTTTCAACTATTGTTGGCACCTGTAACAAGGACAGAACATCCAAGAGCTCTGTCGAGCTGGAGGGAGATCATTTGCTTGCAGGGACAAACAGCAGATCCCAGATCTGTTGGACACTGTGGAAAAGATGAGACCCTTCAAAGAACCATCCTGCTACACAACAGAGACATTTGCACATGTTCAAATAGAAAAGATCATACAACAAGAGAAGCACATCAACATGCTACAGGCTAAATTTGAGAACTGGAAAACCAAAAGCACTGTCAGTTGTAAGTAGTGTGCAATTATATGATAATATATCTTGCAGTTTATTTAGTGTTCAAATTGTTAAAGTAACTCCATGTCTTCTTATTTCACAGATGATGAAGAGAAACAGAGTCCAGAGAGTCTCAGGATTGTGCTGATAGAAGACTGGCCGAGTGGAAAGAGTTCTTCCCAAGGAAACACCATTCTAGGAAGAAAAGGAGTTTAAACCTGGATTAAGTCAAACATCAGTCACCAAGTGTTGTCAGAAAGCACAGAGTGGAGTGGTGATGCGTCTGTTGTTATGGTGACACTCTGGTCTGTTTGTGACTCAGCATCCATGATCAGGTTAATGAGGAGATGGTAGAATGTAGTCTTTAGCTCCAGGACACATGTTGGTGTTACAGTTGAATGACTCACACAGGAGAGGAGACACTGAAACTCATCAAGGATGGTTTTGAAAAATTCAGAAAGTTCACCATCATTCTTTCACAAGAGGAGATGAGCTGGAACCGAGGAGCTATCCATTGAAGAATACATTGAAAAACAATTTGATGATTCGCTGAAAGCTGATCTCTGACTGTGGAGGAAGATACCATGTAACAACAACTGTGATAAACACAATCACACACAAGTCAGTGAGCTGATCAACAATTGACACCATAGTGAAGGAAAATGGGTAGCTGCCTGCACTAATGAGAGATGCAAGAGGGCTGAAGCAGCGATACAGAAAGAAATGGAGAGGATCCTGAGGAGAAGAACAGTGAAGAGAAGGAGGAACTAAAAATGCAAGCTATGAAGGAAGAACTGGATAAATTACAGAAACTTGAGCAAAAACGGAATAAAATATCACATTTTTTAAACTGGAGGAGATAAACTGGAACACGAGGAGCTGTCTGTTGAAGAATACATTGAAGAGAGAAATGTGATGAATCCTTTAAGAAGCTGATCTCTGACTGTGGAGGAAGATACCATGTGTTTAACAACTGTGATGAAGGAAACCACACACAAGTCAGTGAGCTGATCAACAAGATCGACACCATGGTGAAGGAAAATGGAGGCAGCTGCTTCACTAATGAGATGCTGTAAGAGGCTGAGCAATAATAAAGAAAGAAGTGGAGAGAATCCTGAAGGAAGGAAGAGAGATGAAGAGAGAAGGAGGAACTAGAGAGAAAACATGAGGAAGAAATGGAAGAAATGCAACAATGTTTGAAAAGTTGGCAAAAATGGATGTGGAGAGAAAAATGAGAGCGAAACTACTTGAGACAATGGAGGAAAATATAAATAAGGAGCGAGAACAAAGAAAGAAGAGGAGAATAGAGAGGAAGAAAATAGGAAAAGGGAAAGAGAGGAAGAAACATATCGTCTGAGTCTGAAAATGCAACTTGAAAATTTGGACAAACAGATTGAGTCAGAAAAAGAGGAAAAGAAAAGTGTTGACAGAAAACTAGAGCAGAATAGAGAAGAGATGAGAAAACAACAAGAGGCCTGGGAGAAAGAACGAAAAGAGGAGTGGGAGAGACGAAGAGAAGAAGATGAACAGAGACGACAGGAAGAGCAAAGGAAACTACAAATGCTTCAAGAAGAGCTGAGAAAGGAAAAAGAATGAGAAGAAAAGAAAAGCCGAGGATCAGATCAGAAAACAGAGGGAGGAAATGGAGCGAAAAGAAAAGAATTAGAGGAAAAGCATAAAAGAAACCTGGAAACTGTGAAGATGACATACGAGGAGGAGGCCAGAAAGAAAGCTGAAGAGTTCAATGAATTTAGAGAGAAATACATCAAAGGATTGTGGGAAAAACATCATGGAGAAATCCGTGACCTGGTGAAATGTGTGAAAGAAAGGAGAAGAAATCTGAAAAAAATCATCAAGTTACTGGATGAACAGGAAAAAGAAATGAAGGCTGTGAAAAATGAAGAAAAAGAAAAAGAAAAAGAAAATCTGCAGAGAACACATGAAAAACAAATCAGTGACTTGATACAGAAACTTCTGAATGAAGAAACACATTGGTGGACTCCTGTGACTGATCTGTTTTCTTAGTAAATGTCACAGTGTCACTCTTTTTTATTATTTGATTTCAACAACTGTCATTTTAAAGCAGAGATTCAGAGATATTTAATCACTGCAGATGACCAGACTGTAATGCAGATTTCTACCATGGCCACAGAAAAGACCTGTTTATGACTGAATTGTGTATCAGGACACCTCAACTACAGCTCCAGTCAGCAGCTTCATCATCTTTGTGAATCAGTGACTTCAGCTCATTAAGCTGCAAACATGTCAGTTATGTGGAGTGTATTACAGCTGAGGTGCATCAACTAGTGTGAAATAAAAATGAACACAACTAAAACTAATGAAACATCTGAAGATATTATTTCACCTTTATAAACTATAACATGAACTGATTAATGTTGAAGAATGTTTTGTTATTTTTTGGTTTGTTCCAAGTAAAGGGATGCTTGATCAACTAAAATAAGCAAAGATAGTGTCATTCTTTTTTGACCTTGAGTGTTGCAAAAATAACCATTGTAGTTTAGTCTGCAGAAAATCTTAAATGTATATTTGTTTTCTTTAACACTCACACATTTTTTTTTTCCAAAAATGAACAAAGAAGTTCAACAACTGGAAACTCTGCTTGTTAATTAAAGATTTTTGATTTCTTTTGAATATAACACCCATCCATCCATTATCTCTACTGCTTATCCGTTAAGGGTCGTGGGGGGGCTGAAGCCTATCCCAGCTGTCATTGGGCGAGAGGCAGGGTACACCCTGTACAGATCACCAGTCCATCACAGACCAACATGTAATACAAAAGTGGTTTAAATGTTCTGCAGCCTGTTTCTCTGCAACAGCCACAGAACAAATATTAAATATTAAGCATGAATATCATTTAAACTGTTTGTCAGATGAATCTAAATAATAACAAAGGATATTATAAACAATGAATGTTGTGTTGTTTCTTTGATTTGTTCTATGTAAAATAAGAACTAATGCTTTATGAATGATGACATAATTCAGGTGACTTTTTAATGGCTTGTTCTGACAGATTATTAACAGATTAATAAAATATTCCTGCTGTAGTTCAGTGTGTTGTGTGTGTGTGTTGTTAACAAGAGAGAACAAGTATGACAAAGTAAGAATTACATTTCTTAAACATTGTAAACACACTGTATCTGGAGCTACATTTGCAGCCTGATGCTCTCAGTCATCAACCTCAACATCCTGCAGCAATGACTCATTTTAGTTTGTTTGCTTTTCTTTTAACAGTCAGATACCACTCTGTACTCAGCAGGACTAATCAGTGAACTCATGTTTCACCACCATGACTGAAACACACAGTTGAGGTAGATGGCTGAAAGACCACGTAGTAGAGAGTAGAGAGTAGAATAGCTCATTGAAAACTGCATCACTCCTCTCAAGAGAGATGCTAAGACGACTCTATAGTGACACCTTCTGGAAACTTTAACAAACCTCAGAGTGAATCAGAGCAGTCCTGAATGTTCATGAAAACCTCATGAAAACCCTCAAAGAGAAAAATATAGACGAGTAAAAGCCTCCAACAGTCTTCAGATCAGAATGATTAATGAACAACCTCCTCATGATTTCACAAAGATCCATCCTTCGTCTATATCACCTGTCCTTTACTCAGTCACACCATCTCCAAAAATGGCTGCAACTAAACAGCTGCAGTCTGTAGCCCTGGGCTCAGGTCACCAGTCTATCACAGGGATGACAGATAGAGACTGAGTTCACTGGTATTCTCATTTCATCATTGTTTGTTGTTACACTTCCTGTTGTTTGTCCTCATCAGCTGTCCCGTGTTTTAATTACTACATTCAGAATCATGTTACTGACTCTAACACAGAGCTGCTGTTGGATCATACAAGTCTGGTTTAGGCTGCACAGATACACAGAGATCAGAAACCACCATCACTGTAGTTTTTCACAGTCCAAACCAACACAGCTGAACACAGCAGCTCTGTCATGGTGATCAGCTCTGTGAGGTTTGTAATGTTACATGTTCAGACGACTCAGGTCAAAGGTAATTTATTTAACATCCTGTGAACACTGTTCCTGTTTGTTAGATCAGTTCAACTCTTTAATATTTAGTCTGAGACTTTGAGACTTTCCTGAAAACTAGAAATGACTTTTCTCACCTGTGATTTACTCACTGCTGGAAATTCAAATGTTTTTGTTCTGTTGTTTTGTTCATCTCTGCAAATCCCAGTGATGAAGGCAGCTGCTAAAGATGGTCTCATTCAGTTTCATTTCACCATGTGTCACATTAAAGCTGAATTACTGTTTTTCCAAATCTTATGAAAGAAACACGAGGTGACCTAAAAAGAGGAAAAGACACATTTAAGTTAAAAACACAGGATGACAGCAGCTTCTCACCAACTCTGTCTGACAGAACTAAAAGACAAACTACAGGCTCCAGACTGAGCTGAACCAACTCCTCCAGCTGCTTCACTGAATAACAACATGATGAGTTTCACAGAGATCAGACGTGTTGATGACTGTTGGTCTGTGTTATATCTGAGCTGTTTCTATAACACTGCTGGGTGGCTAAATGCACTATGACAATAAATGAACGCAGATCACTACGGTTCTTTTGAAAAGATATTTACATTGAGTGTTTGGCTGCATGCCTCAGTGCTCACTCCTGAAAACTTTAATTCTATTATTCATTGTATCATCATTATCTTTCACTATACTTTTATTAAAGTTACTAATTACAGTGAATAAAACTGGCATCCTTAAACCTAACACCCGTAGCTGCACTCATTTTGAAATCAGGTGAGGAGTAAAGTCAAGAGGCTGTGTTGCTTCAATTGACCTGATCTGCAATCATGGAATAAAAAATGCCAATTGTGATTAACATTTAAAAGATTCAGGTCTTTGCTTTATGAACAATTAATTGATCACAGCAGCGATTTTTGGAACTTTGAAGCAGTTGTTGTTACACTACGGTCAAAGATTGATAACACCCTGTTTCTGTCTTTATTTATTTTTGTTGTTTTTTCTTCTTTTTTTATTGAAACTACGTAGGCAATTCAGTGAAAAACCAAATGAAGTAGCTACTAAAAGATTAGTTGTAGGTAAATCCTCAACGTTTCATTTGGAAAAGAAAGATTACCTTACAGGTTCCCTGCAGCAGTGACAATAAATGAGACTTGAACCATAATGCAAACACGTCCTACAAGTTTAGCACAGTGATGACTCTGACCCTCAGTCCGTACAAAGGCAGTGTTACCACACCCTCTGATGGAATAAGGACTGTGCTGCAGGAAGCAGCGCTGTATTACAACCAGAACCTGCAACAGTGATAGGGATGATTCTCCGGTGTTCATTTCCATTGTAAAAAGGGGAAAGAACAAGATGCAGACTGGTTCTTCTAATAATGGGTCATTATCTTGGTGGACAATGAACCCTGACCAAATAGTCGGTCTTCCTTCGTTACCTATTTCTCACCGTATGATAGGAATATGTAGCTCTACTTCCCTCGAGCACAATGTTGTCATATAGAAACTGAACTAATTTTCGTGGTTTAATTTTTTAACTGCAAGAGCTGTAAATGAAACCGTTTCTTAATACCTGACAAAACTTGTGGTTCATGTTCTACGAACTTGCTGTGAATCAGTGTATTCTGTACTTTTTCTCGTCAGTGTAAAGAGTCGTGATTTCCATTGATTGTTGACGATGATGATCTGAACAGACACTCCACCTGCAGATGATTGATCGGTTTCGGACATCGCTTTGCGTTTCAAAGCTTTTAAATGAATTCTTAGATGATGATTGGCGTTTTCGACAGACTGCGTTTAGCCTCTTTGTCTATTTCTGACGTTTTGTGCGGGTTCCTGGACCAGATGATTTCTTGCTGCGCCATTAGTCAGAAAATCAGTTACAGGTACAGGTGTGTCATGACGTTCAAAAAAAAAAAAAAAAAAAAAACGTAAAGCAAGACAGCAGACGTTGTTTCAAATCAAATCATTAAGTGTTTTACATGGTATAACTTCTTCAAATAAAACAACATGATCAGAAGGTGGAGTAAATAAAACACAAAAACACTGATGTGGTCGTTGAAAGATCGACGAACGTGGAGCTCCTCTCATGTACAGCTCCACCTGCTGGACACGGAGACGCCAAACCACTGAAATCCGATTTCGACTGTTCGTAGTAAAAAGTATCTACAGCAGAGGTGTCACGCTCTATTTCATCCCGGGCGACATCGACACTGTGGTTGACGCAAGGCCAGTTGTTACTCACAAGACTTTATAAATGCATCTACTCTCATATTACACTTAACACCTCGGCAATCAATTGTGTGGTTTACTAAAATTAATAACTAGCTCCCTGAAGATACAAGTTATCATGGGTGTTGTAACTGTTGCTTTTTGTTTTCCTCTCTCACCACACACACGCTTGAGCTCATTATTGATAATAAGCCCCTAACTTCTCCACAGGTCATTTCATTTTACTTGGTCTTCTCCACCTCACTGAAGATGTTCCTCTGCCTTGTCCTGTGCATCATCCAGGGCGGTGTAACAGACAAGTCTGACTCCAGGCACAAGTTTGACGTGTCTGCTTGGAAAATAGCTGTGTATGCACATGAAACAGAAATAATACAAAACCTCATCCTCCCACTGCATCATCCATAATACAGGTATTTTTACACTGATAAAAATGTTCACCTTCAGCAAAGAGATTATTCAAAGAAAACACTCATCTAGTGTTTCAACAGCCAGTAGAATCTACATTAGACCTGACCACCAGTCGACTGATTCACTCCTATAGTCTCCTCCTGTAATCCTACCCAGGACCCATGATGCACTGGGGGGGTTTCTAAGGCGACTCTGACAGTCAACAAACATGAGTGAAGCTGCAGGGAGATCTGACCAACACAGTGTAACTTGATTACTGCTGTAACATGGAGGTTAATCTGTGAACTCTGTTGGTTCTGAACAAGTTAACAGGTTTTATGAGCTCAGATCAAAACCACAACCAGTTACTGGTGATAACACAAATGATGGAGTGCAGATATAAAATCTGGCTGCTCTGATGCTGACTACAGAGCATTAGAATAAATATCTGCCATAATAACATAAATGAATACATCTAAATTCAGACAACATATAAATAAATTCAACAGAGCTCTGAGGCCTGTTAAAGAGGGAAACAGCAACAGAACCAAACAACAGCAGAAAACTCAAATAAAGTTTCAGTCATTCTGTTTCTGTAAATCCTGTCTCCTCCTCCTCCAGTTGGATCAGTCCAGTATTTAATTACTTGACCTTCAAGAGAAATATAAATCATCATAAACTACACAATACTATTATTTTAGTCTGTACAAAATACAATATTTACTCATAAAGGATAAAAGGAGTCAAGTTAAAGCATCGACTTCTCCCTCATACAACAGCTTTCAGTCTATATTTTACATTAACTGTGTTATTTTCTTTTTTGACAACAGCTACCTTATTGCCCTGAAATCTAAACCCAGGCCTGAAGTTACTGTGAAAGAAAGAAAGAAAGAAAGAAAGAAAGAAAGAAAGAAAGAAAGAGAGGAGATAACAGTCCTGACAAGAAGATTTATCAGTGTCTGGTTTGACTAATTTAGAACCAAACCTTGTAACTAACCAACTATCCTCTCATGTTCTCTCTGAGGCGATCCTGCTCCCACGTCCCAACGTTCTCCGCCAGACATCCCATGATCCCCAGACTGTACGTGATGCCATGGAAACAGGACATAAAGAACCAGAGGCTCCTGATGAAGGTAGATACCAGAGAAGGAAACAAACGCACCTCACCTGCTGTGATCACACACTCACACTGTGGAGACTTCATTTCAGAGTGAGGACTGAGTTTAGAGATTAGGCTTAGGTTAATCACAGGTTAATCACAAACCTCCTGGAGCTTGAAAACCTGGTTGAGAACTTTTCTGAATTCCTCCAGAAAGACACCAGACGTCAGTTTCTCCTCCATGTCTCTGCGGTCTGAGGCACCTGTGAAGTAACACATTCAGGAGTTAGTTTGAGGAATCAGTGTGTTTTTATCAGCAGCTCAGAAGTGTGTGTGTGTGTGTGTCAGAACGCAGCTGTGGCAGGGATCCCTGTGGTTCCTCTGGAGGAGTCTTTGTGTTTCTGTGGTCGGGAGCGTCTCTGTCACAGTCAGGACTCCAACCACCGCTCTGCCTCCTCCTCCTCCTCCTCCTCCTCTGCTCCTCTGACCCAGACAGAACGGACCGCTCATCTCTCCTCCCACCTCTCCAGGTAAAACACCTCAGAGGCTGATGCTGTGTTCAGGTTCTGTCGGGAAAAAAGAGATGTTAAGTTTAACATCAACTGTTTTTACTCTGTGTTCAGGTACAACAGCTCTGTGGTGACGACCAGACGGCTCTACCAAACCTGAAGACAGACGCACTCAAACATTAATAAACTCAGCTGCTGTACAAGCTGAAAAGTATCAGTGTGTTTCCTCACAGCTGTGTATTTAATATCGTCTATAGGGAGCTTGGTTCTTCACTTCAGTTTGAAAATGATGAAATAATCTCATTTAATTAAAGAAAAGAAGGCAGGAATTAAAATTTATTATTATTTATATTAAAATTTAATTAATTACAAAACTGTGATGTGATGTTTTCCTTTTCACCACAAACTGCAGTTATATTTGTCATTACAGCAAACTGAGGCTGACAACAGACTGAAGACAGTGAAACTCAATCTGCTGCTAAATACAGCTGTAACAGTAAGAGACTAAAAACTACAAAGACGATGTGTAAAATTCCATGAACATACACAATATACTGTATATTCTATATGAACTACATTAGTCTAGAGTTAGTCTAAAAGTATTGGAAACATACTGAAAAACACACACAAACTAAAAAAACGATTAAAGACATAAAATAGAAAACATGTGAAGATCAATATGAACCAACATAAGACAGGTGTATAAATGTACAGTATATGTACATACAAGTACACTTTTCTGCAGACAGAGTACTTTTACTTTCAAGTACATTTTGCTAATAAACTTCTGTACCTTCACTTAATTATTTTTTACTTACTACAGTATCTGAATACGCTCCCAGTCTGCTCCTGCAGTTCCCATTTTCACCACACGGTGTCAGTGTGTGTGGATGTGACCCATCACAGCAGCTTCTGTGACGCTCCTCCTGACACCAGGTGTGTCAGGTGAGCGGGACCAGACTGACGTCACCACAGGTTACAGTTTAATAATCTCATGTTTGACGGTCTGACCCGAAGAGCCGAAGTGTTTTATACAGATGTTTGTGTTGTTGTTGTCATGAATGTAACTTTAACTTTTGAACTGAAGAAAGTTAAACTGGTTAAACTGGTTAAGGTGGTTAACGTGGTTAACGTGGCTCCTGTCGTTGTGCTCCTGTATTTATTGTCCGGTGTTTGGCTCCAGCATCAAGACCTCAGACAGAGAAAGCTGCTGTTGTTCCCTATGCTAATGATGCTGCTGCTGCACGCGCACACGCTCGCCTCCCTGCGTGTCTGGGCCTCTACGTGCATGTCTCAGTGTGTCACCAGCACCGATGACAAATGTCTCTCTTTCATGCTGCCACACACACACACACACACACACACACACAGTGTTTTCTGATGGGTTCGTTCAGGCTGATGTTACAGTTTCATCTAAACTTTTAAATCTCTGACTCTCCGTCTCTTCCTCTTTTTCTCTCGGCTTGGATGCGCCAGGGCGCGTGCCAAAGTGTGATGCGTAATGGACACCGATCCATCCTTTCTTCTCCTCCTCCTCCTCCTCTCCTCCTCCGTGTTCCTGACATGCTGGGATGTCTCGAGAGTCCAGAGAAAGAGAGAGAGAGAGAGAGAGAGAGAGATGACAATAACCCGTTTGAGTCACCATCAGAGGGGACGACACTCTCGCCAACTCGTGGATGGATGGACAGATGGACAGATAGAGACAGACGGAGAGAGAGAGAGTTGGTCTCCTTTACGCACATCACACACAGGTCGCTGCGTCCTGACGCGTCCAGAACCAAAGGTTTACCAGAGGAGTTCGTGACGGTTCTGTCTCTAAATGTTTAATTGGGCCTCGGGTCTCCTGGTCCGTTTCTCCGTGGCTCCGCAGCTCGGTGCGTCCTCCGTGGGTTTGGAGCACGTGTTTATGTCCCGGTAGCCGTTTGTCTCTCGGTGCATCGCTGAGTCTTCTGGCGGGTTTTTATCGTCTCTCCGGGACATGTCGGGACAGAAACCGTCCTTGAGGAGCGGCGGCTCCGCTCAGAGCCGCTTCCAGGTGGATGTGGTGACAGAATCCGCCGCGCCATCCCCGAGCTCTGCCCCGGCCCCCGCCGATGGATCCAAGCCCCCCGAGGACTCCAAAGGTCGGTTCAGGGTGGTGGGGTTCACGGATTCGGGCGCGCTGGGCAGCGCGATGGACATCGGGCTCCCGCCTGACGTCTTCCACGAGCCGGACACGACGAAGAGTGACTCGGTGAGCCTCCACTCCACAGGCACGGGACAGACGCACATCTCCGACTCCCACTCCAACACCTACTACATGAGGACCTTCGGACACAACACCATAGACGCCGTGCCCAACATCGAGTTCATCGTGCTTTGAAGGTAGAAGCAGTTGCTGTGATCACTTCCTCAGGACTGTAGAGGAAGATGCATGCGTGCAAGCAAGACTAATAAAATTAGAACCATGGCGAGAAACAGGGAACCTTCCTCCTGCAGAATATGGATGGTCTGGGCAGTGTCTAAGCCTGGACCTGTGGGAGGGGAGACTGTACAGCCAAGGCCATTTTGGGTCAGACAGAGCTTCGAACCAGTCTCCCTCATAGAGTGTATCTGAAGCATCAGGAGAGGTGTGTGGGCGTTCGGTTTCCTGGTGGGCTACCTGCACTTATCCCGAAAAGACCTCAGGAGGCAGTGATGTGGAGGAATCGACAAGATTTTGCCTCCTCTACCTGTGATCTGAGGGGCGTCGCGCACTTCATGTGGTCTACCTGTGGGTCCCCTCTGTAGTAAGAGACAGGAGTTCAAGGGTCATCGACACATTTCAGCTCTCAGTCAGCCCAACCACCGCAGTTGTTCTGTGGGTCTGGATCCATCATGCAGCTTTTATAAAGGAAAGCAAGAACATCAGGAGCTCTGTGGAGGCAACAGGAAGTCTGTTATTCTAACATCAGGATAACCCAGCAGATCCAGGCTGTTTGAACGCCTGGATGGCGTGGGACTCTCAAGAACCCATCACACCACATGGGGCGACACACATATTGAGTGAAAGATCCTTTAACAAGGAGAGCATCACCTTTCCGGGTGAGCTCATGGATCAGAAACCAAAAAGCAAAGACGGCTGTACGTACTATACATTTTAATTTTCATTTATTTTAAATATGAATTATAATAAATCCTAATAATATCTTTCCTGTCAGGACATTCATTTCAATATTTAAAGATATATAAACAAATATCTACCTTTCTCTCGGTGATGAAGAGAGCAGTCAGAAGTCTGATTGTGCTGATAGGAAGACTGGCTGATGAGAAGAGCTCTTTAGAACACCATTCTGGAAGAGGGTTTAGCTGATTTATATCAAACTGATCCTGGAAATGTTGTGAAAGCCACAGGTGAAGTACGGTGTCCTGTTGTTGTGGTCGAGCACTCCTGGTCTGTTGACTCAGCATCCCATGATCGTTTAATAGAGGGAGATGGTGAAATGTATCAATTCTTGGCTCCCACAGGACCACATGTCTTCCTGTTGGGTGTTACAAGTTGGGCAATTCACAGAGAAGAGACACACAAATAATGGTCAGTCTTGGAAGAATGCCGAAAGTTCATCATTCTTTTCCTTTGGAGATCTGCAGACGAAAAAGCCTTTCCATTGAGGCGGCTGCGAAAATGTGGTAGTTCCTTTAGGAAGCGCAGTCTCTGACTGTGGGAGATGCAGCCATGTGTTCAATAATTACAGTGGAACTGCACACAAGTCAGTGAGACTGATCAACAGATCTCGACCCCACCGTAGGTAGGAAGGAAAATGGGCCAACAACACCGTGGGATGCTGCAAGAAACAAGCAAATAAAGAGAAGAGTTAATCCTGAGGGAGAGGAAGAGATGAAGGAGACTAGAGAGAAACATGAGGAAAGAGGCCGGAGAATGAAAGAGATAGATGAACCAAGACAGGAGAGAAAACAGAGAGAAAAACAACTTGAGGAAAAGGAAGAAAAAATTAAGAAGGAACGTGAGCAAAGAAAGACAGAACAGGAGGAGAGAGAAGAAAAAGACAGGAAGAGGAAACAAGAAGAAGATAGTGAGCGTCAGGAATGGGAACAAAAACTTGCAGCTTTGGAGAAAAAAATAAAGTTTCAAACAGAGGAAAAAAAAAACATTGACAGAGAGTTGGAGCAGAGCAGAGCAGAGATGAAAAAAGACAGAGAGGCCTGGGAGAAGACACAAAGAGAGTGGTGGGAGAAACGAAATCGAGAAGATGAAGAGAGACGACAAGAGGAGCAAGAAAGACTGAAAAAGCTCCAAGAAGAATATGAACAGGAAAAAGAAATATATGAAAACCAAAGAAAAGACGAAGATCAACTTAGAAGAGAACAGGAAGAGAAGGAGAGAAAAGAATTAGAGGAAAACTATAAGAAAAAACTGGAGGAAATGAAGAAGCAAATGAAGAAATATGAAGAGGAGGCCAGAGAACAAGCTGAAAAACTCAATGAGTTCAGACAGAAATACAGTAAAGACTTTACAGCGTTGGTAGAAAAACACATGGAGGAAATAAAGGACCTGAAGCAAAGACACAGCAAAGAGTATGAACTGTTGGACAGTCTCTCAAGCCACAAAGAAAAACACCTCAAAGGAGAAATCGATTATTTGAAGAAAAAACAGGAACAAGAAATAAAAGAACTGAAAGAAAAATACCAGAGCAAATGTATCATCCTCTGATTATAACTGTCACTGATTGAGCTCTTCATCATCATCATCATCATCATCATCTCCTCAACTGATTTTGTTTCCTCAGTGTGAACTTCTCTGTATACCAGCAGCTTGTTTTAACTAATTTACCTCACACAATACTTCTATATGCGTTTTTATGTGTTTACTGTAAATACTTTGATGGGGATTTAAAATGGTCTGACCTCTCCACCTTCACATCTGTTTGCTCATTAAGTTTATCTTTCTTTCATCGTGTGCTTGGAAATCATGTGATTGATGTTTTTGTTATATTGGTTATTTGGGTTGTGTATCATTGGTATATCTAAGTACATCTACAGGTGTCAGTAGTGAACAGTAGTAGCATCACTGTCATTGTAACTTTGTAATGATTTTTACATCTTTATGAATATTTCTCTGTGGACATGTATAATCAGTTTTATTATCTGCAGTACACATATACTCAAGCACAATGTTACCTGAACTTCAACTGAGTATTGTTATAATTTTTTTTTTAACTTCACTATGTTTATGTATCAGACAGCTACAGTTACTACCTGTGTGACAGATTAAATTTCACATTTAAAACAAAGAATGACTGATTGAAATATGATACACTGCTACACATTGAACTGCTCAACAGTATATGAAGAAGTTTCACTTCCATCAGCAGGAAAAGTAAAATAATTCTTACATGTTAATGCAGCAGTAATGAAAATCCAAAAATAACATGTATATCATTACTCTGACTGGTGGCCAATATGTAACATAACAGTTGCTTGTTGTTGACACTTTAAAGACAAGTGTCTGTTTGATACCTTACAACTTTTACCTAAGTAAGATTTTATATTCATGACTTGTCTTTGTTGTAGTGTGGTATAACTACTATATGCAGATGACATTTAACTGTACTTATCCTTCAAACCACATGAAAAATACAAGTTACATATTTTAATTGACTACCTAAACGCAATCAAAGATTTGATGGCAAATAACTTTTTGCAACTTAACTCAGACAAAACAGAATGTCTAATTATTGCTCCTGAAAGCATTAGTGTTGAAATCAGACAGAGGTTTAAGTCCTTTTCTTCCTCTGTAAAAGCCAAAGTGCAGAACCTTGGTGTCATTTGTGATCAATCCATGACGTTTGATTCTCATGTCAAGTCCCCGATCTGATCTTGTTTCTTCCATTTACGAAATATTGCTAAACTCTGGACATTGTGACTGCTCTGTCTTGAAATGTGCTATACAAATAAACTTAATTTACTTACTTACTACATGATCTAAATACTACTTCCACCTCCGAAAACATTCCACAACAGAATGTTTTGTGCTCAGTAACAAAATTATATGTATAAATAAAATTACATAGGAACTACTACTGAAGTTTAGCAACAATTGAACACACATCTAAAAGTATAGTTATTCCTGACAGTCATCAATCATCCAAAGCAGGACTGTATTCCAGTTTATCTGTGTCACACATTTGTCCAAACACAGAAACCTGTGTCAGCAGAGAGTTGTCAGTTACAGCTGATCCTCACCAACACTGACAATCAGCAGGAGGTTCACTTCAAACCACAACAAAACACAGCCTCCATCAGAACCTCTCAGCTGAAACAGAAGCCTCAGGAGGAGTCTGACAGAGGAGGTTCTTTGTTGGAGGCTGTTGGCTTTCATTGTATTTACAGTGTCTCTGTTATTTTGTCCACCACCTGTATGATCACAGCCACCATCTTTTAAAACTCACTGCATCTGTAGTGGAATTCACTGTGTCCAGCAGGTGGAGCTCTAACATCAACTAGTTTACATGTTTTTACCCCAGCGTACTGCATTATCAGTACTTTGACTTGTGATACTTTGAGTACATTTAGCTAGTAATACTTTTGCTTAATTAGGATTGTAAAATCAGGACTTTTAATTATAAAGAAACGTTACGTAACAGCAGCACAGAGACAGGCTGAGATGTTATAGAAAGATAAAGAATAAGAAGCAATATACACTGTTTTACAGTGAACTGTTGCTATTTATACATAAGCAAAGAATATGACCTCCTCTGTGTGTGTTTAGAGTGAACTAACCCTTTAATATTCCACTGTATGTCTAATAATCTATATTTTATTGTGTGTAAAGAAAAAAACACACAAATTATCTGGTCTGGTGGCACAACAACAGCAGGTGAGTAAACTCAACTGGGATGAAAATATACTGTATAAAGTGTTCTCATCTAATATTGATATTTTCGGTAACTGTACAAGGCCACAAATTCTCATCTATGAGTAAAAAACTGATCATTCATCAGGTTCAGACCACATGTGTGACAGCCTCATACACAGGAAGCTGTGGAAGCAGCATTCAGACTCTCAGCAGTGTGAGCTTGGTGAAATCTCTTTGGATCAGACCTCACAGTCCAGCCTTCAGTCCCCACATACATCAGTGAGTCTTGGGCGCCCATGATCCTGTCACTGTTCTACACAGGCTTTATATCTACTCCTGCAGTTATACAGACCATCAGCTTCACCTACAGGGAAACACCACACTGATATACTACTGTTACTTTCAACTTTCACACAAACAACTTGAGATATTTTTCACTATAAACATCAAAACACCAAAAAACCTTTGACTCTCAATTCAAACAACAAAAAAATCAGAATTAAACAGAAAGACTCAGACCTGTTCTCTACTCAACAAGACGTCTGAAGTCTGAACTATGGAGCAAACACCAACAATCAAATGTCTTCAATGAAAATCCAAACATGTTGTGATGCTTCATGCAGAGAGAAATGAAACTCTGTGGAATGATGTATATCCCAGAGTCATTTCAGTGAGAAAGAGAGAGACAACCTCCACACTGTGACTGCTCCTGGACTCAGTTTGTCACTGTTCAGATTTCTCCTGAATGTGTTGGACTTGTTTGGAGGTTGTGATCAAAGACAGACTCATCGTGTTAGACATGAGGAAGAAGGTGTGCATGAGGATTTTACCTGACATGTTGTTTTGCTCGAACCTCGGTTCAGCTTCTCTGTGTGGAGTTTGCATGTTCTCCCTGTGCCTGTGTGTGTTTCCTCCGGCTCCTCCGGCTTCCTCCCACAGTCCAAACACATGCAGCTTCACTGGACACTCTGAAGCCGTTTTCACACATCAACTGTCCAGAGGATCAGCTCCGGACTTTCTCCACTGTTTCCCCTTTCCATATGCAGCACACGGTCGGAGATTCGTCCTCACCTGGAAATGTTCCGTTTGCTTTAGGTGAGGGGTGGAGCCCTGCAAGGTAGAGGTGAGTGACAAACATTAGCCGCCCACCTGCGACCGGACTGTGCAAAGTGTTTCTCGTGCGTACCCTCTGAATCAGTCCCAGTCAGCATGTTACGGTGAATGGATGGTTGGTGAGAGAGAGATCCACTAGATCCACTGCTCCTCTGCTGTGTTTACACTGTTGTGTCCAACAGGTGGAAGCTCTAACCTCCTTCTGCGGGGTGAGAAGTCTGTTTCACAGCTTCTACTGCACATCTGTCTGGATTTAACCTAAAGAGCTCTGGTTTTAACTCAACTGCATCGCATTCATGTGGAGTTTTTCTCCAGCTCAGTTTAATAGAAACCTGTCTGACACAACAGCACACTCTCAGCACAGAGCTGAACCAGCTCAGGGTCTGGAGCAGACCTGATGTGGCTCTTTTAAAAAAAGTGTTGATGTAAAACCAAAATAATCAGAGTCACAAAGAGGACATGGAAGAGAAATGAGAATTTACATAGAAAGACCATCTCACTCCTCTGTCAGTCTCTGGAACTGTTGGAAAGCCACACCTGTTCTCTGCTCTGATTGGTCAGGTGTGTTTTGAGAAACCTGTAACTAATTTCTACTTTCAATCTTGGTTTGGACTGTTGGGGTAGCATGAAGTTGTGTTATAATGTCAAAAACTGATTATTGATCATCCGCAGGTGAGTGTCTGATTAGATCATTTTGGTAGCTTTTGGAAAATATGAGGTTAAATAGTTTTTGGATCATGTACTTGCAAGACTTAGTTCGGAAGCTTTAACAGTAACAGTAGAGCTTCGCAGATAAAAAACGATAAATCTGTTCAACAAAAATGAACTCGGAGTTGAGAACAGCTCTGTCATTTAAAGTGACATGCATTGATACAACATCAGATTTAAAATTTCAAATCCGTGGCAGCTTGGCTGGAAAAATTTTAACGTCTGTGTGTGTGCGTTTGTGTGATCATGTCACATTGTGGTCCAAAAGACACCTACTGTATCAGGAAGTATGACAGGCAGGTGTGTACATGTCCTTTTGTCTGTGGACCATGACAGCCTCACAACTGTTACGAAACTTTACTGAATATTTTACAGATGGGTGTGGTCCAGTCCATGACTACTGAGTACTCTCAATAATTTAGTTATACCCAGAGAAGTCAAAAGACACTGGGTCTGTTTAAAAGTTAGTTAGTTAGTTACTGTTGTCATAGGAAATTCATTTTCACAGCTAGCAGGCAGAGACACCATGGCACACACTTACACATGTAACACACTACAGTCATTGTGATAAAGTACAGATATCAATTTCAGGCCGTTATCATATTGTTCAGAGTATTAATGGCTGTAGAAGTTTAGACTGTTTTAAAGCAGCTCTATTTGTATCTGATGGACCTGTATCCGATACCGACCAGAGGTAATGAGGAGAAGCAATGGTGCAGTGGGTGGTGTGGTCTGTGTTATTACCTGAAGCCGGTCGTGTAATAGCCTTAGTGTTTAACTGTGAGGTTGGGAGTGGGAGAGACCAATGATTTTAGCTACTATGGAGGTTATTTTGGTAGACATGTTCGGTTTTTGACTAGTGAGTATTGTCATGAAACAAGGAGAACAGTATGGGAGGATTGGCTGGATGATACTTTTATGCAACATTAACAGAAGGTGTGGGAAACAGAGTCCCTTTTAAGTTTACGGATAACTGAGAGTCTTTGGTTGCATCTTTTATGAATGTCCATTGTGTGTGAGTCAAAACTGAAAAGTCTGTTAAGTTGTTTTTGTCTGACTCTGACAAAGTTGAAGCTTTAATGGTTTTATGTCAGATCAACAGCATTAACTCCACCATCTCAGATTTCAGCTGTTAAAACAGAGACAGGAAGAAGAGTTACACAACGTATCTGACTGAGTTAAGTTTTCTCTGAGTTAAAGATTATCAGAGCTAAATATGTTTACATTAAAAATGTATATGTTTATATGAAAAGTTAAATATGTTACTATTTGTTACCCTTCAGTTTACTGGACCTTTGCCCTCAAAAAATAGAATGAAATGAAAATGAGAACTGAGTTGCTGTTCATCAGAAAAATGTTTTTATATTTTAAAGAGCAGTCAAATGAAATCAAAACAGTTTTTACTCACTGATTTGCTCAGCTACAACTTGAACTGAGCTGTGTCTGTATCTTGATGTTTGTCTCTGTCTCGTGATGACTGTGATGTTGACATGTTACAGTTTCTCAGAGATCAGAGGAAACAGAGCTGAAACACTGACACCAGTGAGCTCACTGCTCATCTACAGACTTGAACTCAACACCTGATACTTAGTTTTATTAGACTGTCTGAGTGTGTGACTGTGAATAAGAGAGTTTAGTGTAAGAGAGCCTAAATCCTGTCTCCTCCTCCAGTTGGATCAGTCTGTTCTCAGCAGAGTTCGCTATGGCGTCTGCAGCAGCAGGTGAGTGCAGTCAGACTTTATCAGTCTGGATAACACACTGTCTTCTCACACTGTCCACATGTTACACACTTCATAACAACACTTAGTCCTCAAACCAGATCTGTGAGTCCTGAATGAAGGTCCCTGATTGGACAACTTCACTTTAACATAACAAACTAACTGACATAATTAAAGTTTATAATAAGTGATGCAGTTAGTCTGCACTGGCAACAGCTGTAGCTGGAGGCATCATGTTTTCAGGTTGTCCATCTCATTCTTGTAAACACATATCTCAGTAACGATACTGAAGGAATTTCTTCAAATGTGGCACAAAAGTTCACTTGGACTTAAAGATAAACAGCAAAGGTCAAAGGTCAAGATCACTGTGTCCTCACAAAACATATTAATTAACTGCAACTGGACTGATTGGCAGATGCATACAACTGCAGAGCTGCAATTCCAGTTTTAAGACAGACACAGAGAGGAAGCACAGTTAGAAAAACAGCCTCTCACTCTGTCCACTCTGCTCTCATTCACTCCTCAGACTTTTAGTGTCATTATTTGTGTTGAAATCTCGAGAGCCACTGTTTTCACAGGGGACAGAAGTTGTATGAGGCTGTTCTGACAGACTTCTTATTCACAGTTGTGAGGAGAGTCTAATGCAACACAGTCTCATCTCTGTCCTTCTTCCTATGGGACAACACTTACATTTCTGAATAATTCTGATCATATGATCAAATGACCAAAGCTTTTCACAACATCAGTCTGAACCTGGAACCTGAGATTTTGTCACATTTACTTCAGTTTACAGTTTACTGACGGCAGCTGTTTCTGTCACGATCATGTACAGAACATTGCTGATCAGTCTAAAGGACTTTAAATACAGATGTTTGAATGTTGATCTGTGATGATGAACGCAGAAGAAGCCCTGAGCATGATCGTCCTGACTGTGAGTTAAACTGAATGAGACAATCAATCTGAATATTTAAATAACTCTTACTGTACTGATTAAATGGTGTCAATGGTCTTGGTATTCAAACAGTCAACAACAGAAAAATCTGTGGTGCACATGCTCAGCTTAACTCAGAGACATTATGTAAGTATTCTGTAGACCAGAGGATAGGTGGGGTTGTAAATCATAGTTCTTAGTGCAGGAACTCACAATCATTGATTCAATTGTTTGTGTCCAAGAAATTCCAAAAGAAATAAAGAATGAAGATGTAAATGAATGCATATATTTCTGTACAGATGAAGATCAACCTCTGAAGAGCAGCAGCTGTGAATATCTGCCACCTCACAGTGAGTCAAACAGAACTGAGTCTCAATTATTCTTGTGTTTAATTAGAGTTGAACTCAAAGTTTATTCATGCACATGTATTATGATTGTTTTTTATAGTCGAACTGAATCATGAACTTAATGTAACAACATCACTACTTCAAAAAAGAGGATTTAGTTCTAAGTCGCTGTTTGAATGATAGGACTAATTTTCTTCTCAGTGTGTGAGCGGAGGGTTGTTCTGCTGGGGAACAGCTGGTCTCAGAGGAGTTCAGTGGGGAACCTCATACTGGAAAAGACTACTGGGTTCAACACAGAGGAAGAAGCAGACTGCTGTCACAGAGTCAGAGGACAGGTGGAGGAGAAAGAAATAGTTCTCATCAACACCAGATCTGTTGCATCCTGACCTCTCTGAACACAAACTGAGAAAACATGCATGAAGAACTGTGTGAGTCTCTGTGATCCTGGACCTCATGTATTCCTGCTGGTTCTACAGCCTGAAGACTTCACTGAGGAACAGAAGGAGCTCTGCAAGGTCTCTTCAACTCTTCAGTGATCAGTCATTTTATCATTCACTGGCACTAATATCAAGACCCAGAGGAGAGGTCAGGTCTCATAGAAAAATATATGAACCATCCAGTGTTAGGAGACTTGATCAGAAAATGTAGACATAGATTGTTGTTGCAGAAACTTGAAGGTTCAGAACTGTTGACAATTATGGACCAATTTGTAAAAGAAAACCCTCTCTGGGATTCAGCAAGGAACTTTGGCTTCGACTGTGAGTAAACTAAATTTTATCTATTATTTTATATAATTTTAATTACATATATATATATATATATATATATATATATATATATATACAATCACATGAAAACATGAAGTTGGTGTCCTGTAACTGATGGTTTTATTTATTAACGATTCCCACCATAAGCAGCTCTAGGCAACAGTGGAGCATTGCCACCTGCAGTGTTACACTAACTTAAAGTACCTGAGAAATGGTTCTCTAGATCAGAAATAACACTGCAGCATTATAGCTCCTTAAATAAATCTGGACCAGAGGTGACTGGCCAGACCTGAGAGCATATGGGACAGTTTAGTCAGTCTGCCTGAGTTTTTAAATACAGAGCCATAAATCAGTTTAAAAGTGATTTTTTTTAACAATACAAGTTTCATTAAACATTTATTCATTAATTAGCTATACCAATTATCTGTTAAAGGTAGCGGGAGGGCTGGAGCCTATCCCAGCTGGGAGGGAGAACATGCAAATGCCACACAGAAAAGCCCCAGGCAAACCATGGCCCAAACTTCTTGCTTTTAGGTGATAGGTGACTAATGAAGTGCATGCTGTGTCCTGAAGTAATCCTTTACACTTCTGTAAGTGGCTGCACTGTGTGCCATATGAAATAACTGTTGTTACATCAAGATTTAAAGTGAATAGATTTGAACTGCAACTTTCCCATCTTCCCACAGCCTCTGACAATGACAGCATCTGACTGCCTCAGGTTCTGTTCAGTCAGATGTCTGTAGACCAGTGGCATAGGCAGAAATTGTATTTTGGGTGGACCAGTACAAAATTGGGGCCCAGTGTTTGAATTACGGGGGAGCTAAGGGGTTCATTTTAAAATAGGTCTCTCTCTGTAAATACCTATTTTAAAGAGTATGGTCTAGACCTGCTCTATATGAAAAGTGCCTTGAAATGACTTTTGTTGTGATATGGCGCTATATAAATAAAATTGAATTGAATTGAATTGAATTGAATTGAATTGAATTCATCAATTGCCGATAAATTGGTGGGTACAGCCACGTTAGGCTGACTGCAAGAGAGTACTGGTGGCGGTGTGCAAGCGACCGGGATTGGTGGGCTAACCGTCTTGTGGACCGAGTTTGTAGAATCGGGCTGGGTGGGCTTGGTTGTTGGAGGCAGCAATGGTGTGTCTTCCTCCTCAAGTCTTGCTTGTTTAAAACTTTTTAAACCACTTTTCCTAGCCTAACGCTATGCCGAGTGAAAAGTCTGTCCAATCCAATCAGCCACTGTCCAATCCTACTAAGGTAGGATTGGACAGTGGCTGTTTAAGGGAGGAGCTTGGTGAAGGGTCAATTATGTTCCGGAGGCTTTTCTTACATGACTTTTAATTTTAAAAAATGTATTTAAAAAAATGTATTTCACTCAAACGTGGATGGGCAGGCCAGTGACTAGTGTGGGTGGCACCCGCCCATTCACTCTACGCTGACTTAAAACTTTTGCGACCCTAGCAACAAACAGCACACAACACAGCACTCTAAAATACCGTAGTTACACTGGTACTTGCTCCATTAAAAAAAGAACATCTGTTGTAAAGAATAGAAGCGTGATTGTATAGCCCTAACATATAAGCTAACCACAACTTTACACCTAAATTTCAGGGGAAAAATATTGCCTTATATTACCCCCAATATGGCATCCTTTTTTCCACTGTAGTATGCAGAATCAGAGAATAACTACAAGAAAGATTATATTGATACATTTAAAGTGGAATTTAGTTTTCAATAAGGAAAACACTGTAAGAAACTGGATTTTGTGGCAACAAGAGATTTGAGATAAGAGATAAGTCTGCAGTTTACACTAGGAAGAAACTCTAATATCTTGGCTTGTTTTCATACTTTCTTCATCAAACGTATCCTCGGATAAATGGTGAGTGTATCAAACCGTGAACCCTGTGTTGAATATCAAACGGAATTGTTAGTTGTTTGAATCGTTCCCCCCCTAACAACATGGTTCTGGAATTGCATGATTGTTAGAGACAAAACAAATGGAGTTAAATCGCCATGCTGCTATGGCAAGGGTGTTTAATGAATGACTCACAATCTTCCCAATAAAACATAAATATAGTCTTAATCCTTGTCGGACCACATTTGAGGTGAATCTGATAAACCCACTTAGAGAACATGTCAGTATGAAACATGTAATTTCCTGTTGCCAGTAGGTGGCAGTATGAGTATGGCTGAATATTGGCATGTTGATGTGTTCAGGCTGGGCCTCTTGCCATCTGTGTGGAGTTTGGGCCAGATTGGGCAATGTATATTTGGGTTACAACAACGTCCTCTTTCATGGTGAAACACTGAAATTCACCATTCCACCATTCCACCACGGGCACGCCATTCAACAAAACCTGAAAAGCTTCACAATTGAGCACCACAAAGGTCTTTAGAAGTCACCTACCAAATTTGAAGTTAATTGGATCTAATCTCTAGCTAAAGTATGTTACAGTACAGTGGCTCTAAATGGCGAAATTTGGCGCCAAAATTGCATGCTAAATTCCAAATGGCTGACTTCCTGTTGGATTTAGGGTACGGCTCCAAGAGGCTTTTTTGTACATCTTGGGGTGTTATGTGTGCATGCTGAATTTCATACACCTGCATAAAACAGTATGTGGGGGCTCAAAAATGCGATTTTGTGGATGGAATAATAATAATAATAATCTCTACATAAACAATAGGTTCCTTGCACCATTCCGGCCCTGGCACCTTCGGTGCTTGAGCCTTAAAAATATCAAGACCACTAATATTTTGACTGTTTCACCATGGATTCAGATTTAATATATCTACACAAATACAATACCAAGCATTTGGCCTGCAGATATCAGCATTTTGAACTCCTGTCACTGTGCTGTCTCTAAGGCTTTTTCTTTTTCCACTCACCTGTTGTCATCAATTCTGACCTGTGACCATATGTTTTCCTCTTTGTTATATCACAGCACCTGAGCTCAGGATTGTGCTGGTCGGGAAAAGTGCAGACAAGAAGACAAAACTTGGTAATTTCATTCTGGGAGATCAAGGCTTTCACTTCAACTTCAAACTTTTCCCAATCAAACAATGTGTGGCCACATGTGGAGAGTGGAGAGGAAAATCTGTGACAGTAGTAAAAACACCAGACATGTTCAGTCTGTCTGAGCAGACAGTGAGAAAAGAGGTGAGAAGATGGATGAATCTGTGTTTCCCTGGACCAAATGTTCTGCTGCTGTTAGTGAAACCTTCTGATTTCAACACAGTGAACAAACAGAGGCTGAAGTTCATCCTGAGTTTGTTTGGTCAAGATGCTTTTAGATACTCAATGGTCGTCATAACACATAAGGACACAAGTGTCTCTGTTAGTCATTTGCTTCAAGACTGTGGAGGAAGAAACTACAACATGTCTGACAGTGACCACAGTCAGTTAATGCAGAAGATTGAGAACATTGTGCATAAAAACAAAGGAACCTTCCTCACCTTCACTGAAGAGACCATAAGACCAAAGTCTGAACACATCAAACCATCTTTCAGCCAGCCTGCCGTCAGCCCTCCAGCAGTCAATCCCGAGACTGGGCCCCTGTCACCCACCGAGAACAAAGAGTCTCAACACCGTAACGGCACAAACACGAGTCCGTGCCTCGGCTGCCAGCATCACCGTGACCCACTTCCTCGCCCGGTCAGAGTCTCGATGCCAGCCAATCAGCCAGCCCACGGCCGCCCAGGCCAGGTGCACGCACAGCGTCTGGTCTCCACAGCAAACGTCAGGACATTCCTGCCGTTTGTCATTGATGTCATGAACGGCCCAGATCTTCCTCCAGCCCGACACCCGGAGGTCTGCCCTCGCCCGCCGGAAGCCGATCTCGACCTCAGCGAACGTTTATGAGTTCGCTGACCGAGAGCCGAATGCCTGGATGATCTCATCCTTCAGCCCAGATCCAGATCAGAGAGCGATGCCTCAGGAGGAGATGCACCTGAGCCCTGAGCCGCCTGAGGTTTTCTCCATAGGCAGGTGCTCATTAGAGTCTCCAACGTCCACAACTTCACCGTGGCGTGCGCCCACTGTGGTGAGGTGTGACGCTGGGTTTCCCTGGTGGAGCTGCCTGCCTTGTGCTGGGAAAAACCCAGAGGCAGTGATGAAGGAATCACTGCATCTCCCTCTGTGATCCTGAGGGTGCCTGATGTTTTCCATCCTGTCCTACCTGTGGATCCTCCCACTGACAAAGACAAGAAAGAGTTAGAGATCATCCAGAACACATTCAGCTCTCGAGTCAATGACTTCACCATGATTCTGTTCACTGTGGAGTCAGATCCTACCAGCTCCAGCTGTTGTTGACTTTGTAAAAAAATCAAAGACATCCAGGAGTTCTGTCAGAGCTGTGGAGGAAGATCTGTTGTTCTCAACATCAATGATAAGCAGCAGGTGTCTGAGCTGTTGGACACTGTGGACAAAATTAGACCTTTTGAGAATAAACCACACTGCTACACAACACAAACATTTGCACATGCCCAAATAAATAAAATAATTCAACAAGACAAAAGCATCAAGATTCTACAATCCGAACCTGAGTAACTGAAAAGGAAGTGCATGATCACTAGTGAGTACTGCTTTAATGCAAGAAACATCTGAATGTCTGTCTTTGTTATACATTGCAGGGTGATATCATCTGAGATGACTCAGGTTTCTTTTTATTTCTCAGGTGATGAAGAGAAACAGAGCCCAGAGAGTCTCAGGATTGTGCTGATAGGGAGGACTGGTAACGGAAAGAGCTCTTCAAGAAACACCTGGGAAAAGAGGAGTTTGAAGCTGAATCAAGTCGAACATCAGTCACCAAATGGTGTCAGAAAGCAGAGTGAAGTGGATGGTCGTCCTGTTGTTGTGGTCGACACTCCTGGTCTGTTTGACACAACTTTGTCCCATGATCAGGTTAATGAGGAGCTGGTGAAATGTCTCAGTCTTCTGGCTCCAGGACCACATGTCTTCCTGTTGGTGTTACGGATTGGTTGACTCCCTAAAGAATAAAGAAAAAAAGGAGATACTGAAACTCATCAAAGAAGTCTTTCGGAAGAATCCAGAAAAGTTCTCATCATTATTTTCACAAGAGGAGATACACTTAAACATGAGAAGCGCTCCATTGTTGAATACATTGAAAAGAAATGTGATGACTCCATTAAGAAGCTGATCTCTGACTGTGGAGGAAGATACCATGTGTTTAACAACTTTGCTAAACAAAACCGAACACAAGTCAGTGAGCTGATCAAAAAGATCGACACCATGGTGAAGAAAAACCGAGGCAGCTGCTTCACTAATGAGATGTTCCAGGAGGCTGAAGCAGCGATACAGAAAGAAGTGGAGAGGAGATTGAAAGAAAACATGACGAAACAAGAAAGCACTCAGAGAGCGCAGACCTCCGCCAAGGGAGCTCATTTCCCCCATATGGCATTGTTCCCCTCGCCAAGAAGGTTATGTTTTTGCCGGCGTTTGTCTGTTAGCAACTTCACACAAAAAGATTTTGATGAAATTTTCAGGGAACGTCAGAAATGACACAAGGACCAATTGATTAGACTTTGGGAGTGATCCGGAACAATGTTAAAAAATGACCCTATCTCGCAATGATAAAGATTTTTTTTTTTAATTCCTGGATCCAGACAATGATCTGGATCACTCCCTAGCTTGCCAGCCATCCCGGAGCTCCATGAAACGGTCAAACTCCACAATGCAGTAATACAGAGTTTATGGACACATTTTTCAGAACTGTTTTCTGACATAAATTATGTGTTTAGAGGCGATTCTCCTGAATTTGCTTTTTACGGACCTGAGGCAAAGGGCATTAAGGTATGAACTGTTAGACCGCTATAAGGAAAGACCTGAAGAAATTGATGAGTTGAAGAAAAAGCATGAACAAGAAATGAAAGAAGTGAAAGAAAAACGCCAGAACATGTGCCATGCTCAGATATTAAGATTAATACTGAAGACATCAAATTAATCTACAATATAGCAAATGATAAAACAAAGAAAAACCATTGAATGAGTGGGTGTGTAACTTTTGACTGGTACTGTTTATACTCACATATACTCAAGCACTGAGAGACAACAACCCAGTATCCTAGAAAATACATCCATGTCACTACTAATTTGCCTTGTCAAATGTTTTGCTGTGAGTTGGTGGTTGGTGTATGACATCTGATTTAATCATTGATTTTTAACATTCAGTATGTAATTATGTGATTATTTTTGATAGGAAGGGGTGGTATGGTTCTTCTGTCACTAAAAATACTCCACATCATGTTTCCATGAGCAGTAGGGACATTTCATATTGTCAGAAAATCAGGTACATGTATATATAATACAGTGATATATGAACTACTTCAGAATGTTTTTCAGACAAAAAACAGTTTGAACATGTGTGAAAAAATATTGTTCAAGAATCTCAAGCTTGTGTGTAATGTCTGACACACCAGAAGTGGGTAGGGGGATTCACTCTTGCTCAAGGGCGGGGTTTAAATATGGTGGGGTAAGAGCTGGGTGTGTTCTATTCAAATCCTTAGTCTTTTCTGTGATATAATTTGCTTCACACAAACATCATCTTCTTTCTCATATTAAAAAAAAAAAACAAAGATCAGATTTTGTTTTTGTTGGTGCTTTATCACACACACACATATATATATAGAAAAAAACAACAAAAAAGCTAATTAACAGCAAAACACTAGAAGAAAGGAATACAAAACATAACACAAAAATTTCCTACAGACTGAAATGGCAGCATGCAACAACGTTCAATCTTTACAATCTTAGATAAAAAGTTTTAAAGAAACTGGTATACAGGGTCAGTGAGTGTAATCAAGATTTTGTCACTTAATGAATCTGACTCAAAGATAAAGATCTCTACTCTGCACTTGAGCTTCCCCAAGAGATATACCACATTTTATTGCAGGATAATTGCTTATCATTTTCAAAAAGGAAAGTTTAGTGTTGTTTTTGATTTCAAATAAAGGTTTTGTTCAACTGTAAAATATCCATCCTCTGTACATACTGTATCTTTTTCTCCTGATACCCAACTATTTTCTTTTTAAAACTGAACTATATTAAATTCAGTGATATGAGCTGGAATGGCACTGGTAGTGAATGACACTATAATTTATGGTCTGCTAGTAGCAGCTGCAGGGCTTAGTGTTAATTACCTTAGTGGCCTGATTCATAAGGACTTAGGAAAAGATTTCTTTGTTGTTGGTTTGTTTAAACAAAAAACATAAGGATAAGTACAGTGACAAACTGAATGTTGTAGGCTAGAACTCACTAATGTTTCCTGTCTAAGACAGAATCTCCTAAAGAAAAGACATTTCTTGGTTTACACACAAGAGACATTTAACTTCAATTACTCACAGGAAGTAACAACAAAACAGATATGAATATACGTATATTGAAAATAAAAAACAATGAAATAATACAATTACATGAAAAGAATGTAAAAGCTAAATAAAAACAATTAGACCTAAATAAAAATAAAAATAAACATGGGTCCACACTAAATTATAATCAGACATAAGTATATAGAGCTTTGTGACATGGATACTTTTAACATTTTTCTAAATTTGTTAAATGGAGAAAATGAATCTTTTAGTTCATTCCACAATGGTGGTGATTTAGTGAAACAACATTTATGTGTACAGTGAAGCAGTTTTTCCTTTCTCAGCTAAAAAGACTATTTGACTGCCACAAAACCCCCCAAAACATTACATTCGAACTAACTGGCCAGACATAAATAGTTCCTCCAGTTCTATCTGTACCACAACACATGAAACAAACCACCTCATAAAATGCTACAGGAAGATTTTGTCTCAGATTCTTTCAGAAGTTCTTGTATCAAATCACTGATTTCTCTTTCATGTATTATTTGCTGGTTTTCTTTTTCCTCCTGAGTTTTCACCCTCTTCATTTTGTTTTCATGTTTTATCAGTAAGTCCTTGATTTTTTCAACATTTTCACTCTTTTTGGTCAAACATTTCACCAAGTCATTGATCTCTCTGTGATGTTTTTCCCTCTTCTCATTTTCACTGTGGACTTTCAGTGCCTTTAACAGGTCATACTGTTCATCTTTGTCTTTTATTTGTTTTTCATGGTCTTCCTTCTGAGCAGCAAATTCCTTGGCATATTTCTCTTCAGCTTTCTTCCTGGCTTCCTCCTCATACATCTTCTTCACAGTCTCCATGTTTGTATTATAGTTTTCCTCCAATGCCTTTCGCTCTTTTTCCTCCTTTTCTCTTCTGATCTGGTCCTCTTCTTCTCTATTCTTTTCATATTTTTCTCTTGCCTGTTCATATTCTTCTTGGAGCTTTTTTAATTCAGTTTCTTCCTCCTGTCGTCTCTGTTCATCTTCTTGTTTTCGTTTCTCCCACCACTCTTTTCTTTCTTTCTCCCAGGCCTCTTGTTGTTTTCTCAGCTCTTCTCTGTTCTTCTCTAACTCTCTGTCATCACTTTTCTTTTCCTCTTTTTCTGCCTGAATCTGTTTGTCCAAATTTTCTAGTTGCATTTTCAAATTCTGTCTGTGTTTTTCCTCTTCTGTTTCCCTTTTCCTGTCTTCTTCTTCTCTCTTTTCTGCTTCTTTCTTTCTCTCCTCACGCTCCTTGTTGATGTTTTCCTCCATTTCTTTGAGTTGTTTGTCTCTGAGGTTTCTCTCCTCGTGAGTTTCTTCCTTTTGCTCTTCCATTCTTATTTTCATTGCTTGCATTTCTTCTTCATGTTTTCTCTGTAGTTCCTCCCTCTCTCTCTTCATCTCTTCTTCCTTCTCCTTCAGGATCTTCTCCACTTCTTTCTGTATCGCTGCTTCAGCCTCTCGCAGCATCTCATTAGTGAAGCAGCTGCCTCCATTTTCCTTCACCATGGTGTCGATCTTGTTGATCAGCTCACCCGGCTTGTGTGATTATGTTTATCATAGTTATTTATACATGGTATCTTCCTCCACAGTCAGTCAGCTTCTTGAGGAATCATCACATTCCTCTTTAATGTATTCTTCAATGGATTCGCTCCTCCCATGTTTCAGTTTGCATCTCCTCCAGTTAAAGGTGATGGTGGGTACTGAAATTCTTCAAATCCTTCTTTGATGAGTTTCAGTCTTCTTACTCCTCTGGTGTGAGTGGTCAATCCTGTAGCACCAACAGGAGACATATGGTCCCTGGAGCCAGAGACTGATACACATTTCACCAACTCCTCATTAACCTGATCATGGGACTTGAAGCTGTTGTCAAACAGACCAGGAGTGTAAATAAGCAACAGGAACCGTCACCTCCCCCACTGCTTTCTGACAACATTTGGTAGCTGATGGTTGACTTGATTTGCTTTAAACACCTTTCTTCCCAGAATGAAAATTGTTTCCTGAAAAACTCTTTCACTGATCTTCCCTATCAACTTTCAGTCTGAGACTCTCTAGGGACTCTGTTTCTCTTCAGCACCTGTGAAGTAAAAAGACCTACAGTTACTTTGAGTGCTGACAGTTGTTATTCATGAAAAATAGATGGTTCGTGACAGACAAAAATATTATGACTACTTATTCATATTTTAAAAATTAAAGCACTTACAGCTGCACTTGTTTTTTGTTTTCAGATCCATAGGGACGGACAGTGTTTCTTTGGTTCTTTGGAAGTCTATTTTTTCTACAGTGTCCAACAAGCTCAGACCACCCTGCTGCTCATCATTGATATTGAGAACAAGCAGATCTTTCCTGGCTGACGGAACTCCTGGAATATCTTTATGTTACAAAGTCAGCAACAGCTGGATCTGTGGATCTGACTCCACAGTGAACAGAATCATGTGATCACTGACTTCAAGAGCAAGAATATGTTCTGGATGTCTTTAACTCTCCCTGTCTTCATCAGTGAGACCCTAGGTAGGACCAGGATGAAGGCATGGGCGCCCCTCAGGATCACAGAGGCCTGGATGATTCCTCCATCACCTCACAGGGTTTTTCCTTCAGGCGACGCTCCACCAGGAAACCCAACGTCCACACCTCTCCTGATGCCCAACACACTCGATGAGGTGGAGACTAGATGAAGCTCTGTGCAGCCCTAAATAGCCTTGACTGCTAGAGTCTTCTCACCTTCTCTCCACTCACACAGAACCAGGTTTAAAGATGGTTTGATGTGTTCAGACTTTGGTCTTATGGTCTCTTCAGTGAAAGTGAGGAAGGTTCCTTTGTTGTCATGCACAATCTTCTCAACATTGTCCATTAACTGATTGTGGTCATTTTCAAACATGTTGTAGCTTCTTCCTCCACAGTCTTCAATCAGCTGATTCACAGCTGAATCTGTTCCACTCTTCTTGTCTGTTATGACGACCATTGAGTATCTAAAAGCATCTTGATCAAACAAACTCAGGATGAACTTCAGCCTCTGTTTGTTCTCTGTGTTGAACTCAGAAGGTTTCACTAACAGCAGCAGAACATTTGGTCCAGGTAAACACAGATTCATGCATCTGCTCATCTCTCTTTTCACTGTCTGTTCAGACAGACTGAACATGTCTGGAGTTTTCACTACTATTAGAGATTTTCCTCTCCACTCTCCGCAGAGAGTGGTCACACATTGTTCGGTTGGTGTTTGGCTTGACAAGTGAAAATGTTTATCTCCAGTGATGAAATTGCCAAGTCTCGTCTTTCTGTCTTGACTTTTCCCCACTAACACAATCCTGAGTGCAGAGACTGCAAAAGAACAAAGAGAAAAGATTGTTTGTAACAGTTTGGGGTTGTGGTGATAGGTGAGACAACAAAGGCTGCAGAAATCTGAGATCTAGACAAATATATACAGATCATATTATATATACAAACATGGGTTGTAGGTGGAAGTAGACAACTGCCATTACTGTCATAGCACCTCACAAATTAGTACATTGAAAGGATCTCACTTTTTAAACACTTGTGTAATGAAATCTGTCCAGGAGATTCTATTAACTGTTACATGTTGAAAATATAGTTAAATTCCCTTAAAATCAAGATTGTAATGTAACAAAACAGTTGTTATCAGTTTCACTTCAGTTCATCTCAAAAAATCCTTATGTTTCAATCTCCACACCATGCCAACTAAGGACTAGGGACAGCTAAAGTCTGAGCAATCTGTCAACCTGCTGATGTTTCCTGGGGGCTGTTTGACAGTCCAAATTTACAGTATTATGCTTTTGTGATTTCTATGAGTTGATGTATTTCTTCTCAGTATACCAGAAATTATGGATGGCAAGTTTGAGGATTTGTAAATATTAGATAGGAAATAATGCTTCCTGGGTTTAATGAACCCACAGCACGTTCATATTCTCACTGTAGAAGAAGTGTTATGTTAATATTTTCTTCCAAAAGTCTGTGTCATAACCAATTTCATAATAGTTTTTAACCACCAAATAACTTCTACATTCACACAGACTATTTTCATCTGTCAGAGGGGATGTCTGCCAAGTGCTACTATCCCTAGATGCTCTTACTGTCACTACATGTTTTTATTGTCACTGTGAATGTGTTTCCTCTATGAGAAACGCCACCTTAATGTAGTGAAGGGGTTTCGGTGTCCCTGTGAACCTGGGACCCTGTGTTGTCAGCAGCAATAGCCCCTAATAGTGTCTTCCAAGGCAAATTGGTCCAAGCCGGGGGGCCAAGCGGAGGACGATTCAAAGAGCTGAAATGACACGGCAAATCTGAGGCAACACTATGTTGTCCAGAATAGGGAAACCTGGAGCCAGTCCTAGGAGGAGGAGAGCTTTCTGGCAAGCATCTGGAGGCCCGGCTTACATCTATGGGGCCCGGTCAGGCTCAGCTGAATAAATGACATGCAGCTGCCACCCAGTGGACCCACCACCACCCATGGCGATGGGTATTGGGGTTGGGTGCGTTGTTGGCCAGGTGGCAGTCAAAGGCCGGAATCATGAGGGAGGTTGGGAGCATGGAGTCCAAGTGGGCCATATTCAAAGCCTCCATTGCAGATGTGGTAGACAGGAGCTGTGATCAAAAGGTCATCAGTGCCTGTTGAGCTAGCAACCTAAGAACCTAAGAATGGGAAGCTGTCAGGCTGAGGAAGGAGGCCTGTCAGGCTTGGTTGGCCTAGGGGTCAGAAGGGCTGCAGCTTCAGCACTCATGGAAACAAAAACTCAGGTTTGGGAGGAGTTTGGGGATGCTATGCAGAGGGACTTTTAGTTGACCTCAAGAAGGTTCTGGATAACCGGAAAGCAGGATTTGGCCAAAGTTGTGTTCAGCTGGGGAGGGGAACTGCTGACCCAGACTAGGGACATTGTTGAGCAGTGGAAAGAGCACTTTGAGGAGCTCCTGAACCCGACCAATACGTTGGACTCTGATGGGAAGGCCTCACCTTCACCAATCCTTGGTAAAGTTTGCTGAGGTAGTCAAGAAGCTGCACAGCTGAGCCGGAAGGCAAAGCTTTCCATTTTTCAGTTGATCTGCTGCTCCTTCACAATTAAAGGAGACAGTTGAGGTGGTTCTGGCATCTGGTTAGGATGCCTCCTGTGCGCCTTCCCTTGGAGGTTTTCAATGCATCCAAGGAGACTGTTTAATCTTAAAAAATTAAATTGATGAAAATGATCTCTGTCCAGAAAAGTGATTTATCTCTGTATCAGAAAAAATATCTGTCTATACTGGCACTACTGAAAACAATATCACATGACCATTCATGTACACTTTGAATGCAGATGCTGATAGTAAAGGGCTGATAGAATGGTACATGGATGACATATTTTAGGCCACCCCAGAGGTTAGCATCCCTCTTTACCCCTCCAACAAATAACCAATGGAACTTTTTCATTGGCTTTTGAATTTTTACTGAAAATAAGCTCTGTGAAAAATAACAAGTTTATGATGCTTATGATTTTTGAGGCCTAAATACAATCGCTGATGTGATTAAGCTGATGTTATACACTACAAACCAACTACACCACGGTCACATGACGTCAACGTCTCCACCACTAAGCTTCCAACTGGTCATTTTCATTTAGCTCTGAGCTCTTCTACAAAAGCCTTTCTTCTTAGAAAGTTAGTGATAGTTTGAAAGAGCGTGAGTAGAAACACAACGAGGCTGTAAAGGTGGACTGGTGAGTAGATGGGTTTTCATGTTAACGTCCCCGACAACCTCTGTAGTCTCATTTAGCAACCGCCTTTTTTAATTATGTTGTGAAATAACATTGACTTTGAGACGAGGGAACCAGGAGTGCTAAAATGCTAACTTATTTCTGGGTTCTAGGACTCATTCCTGCACCACTCTTCAACACTGCTGGACATGGGAGATGTTACAGATCACTCGAATAACTTGCCTCCAACACATATAGAAAGTTGTAGCAAATAATGTAACTTCATATTTTCTTGGACAACAAAATAACTGACTCAGTTAATTTTAACTTACAGGAAAGTGGCTCCATCATGCTGTTTCTGCACTTCACAGGTTGCATGTCGTCTGTGACTGTGAGGAAACAGAAAAAGACAAGTGTATTCTTTATGTCTTCCACATCTGTTGTCTAATGGACATGTCTGCATAAAATGCAGTATTTAACTGCACAAAAGCTACTAGCAGAGATTGTTTGTTTGACTGTATTTCCTTCATTTGTGGAGCCCCCACTTCCTCATGAGTGACAAGCTATCACAACAAGACCGCTGCAATTTAGTCAGCAAACAGAGTGCATTAGCACACTAAGAATTTTCAGTTAATATATTCAATCTGTAACCATATGTTTAATGTTTTTTCTATGTTGAAACTATTGTTTGAATTTCAATAAAAAGTGAATTATTATTATTTTTATCATTATTTTTTACAGTTGATGCCAACATTTTTTGCTGAATCCAAGAGAGATTTCAGCCCTGTAAAAAGTAAGAATCAACCAAAATAAACTTAATGTTCAAACCTAATCTACGACCATATTCATCACATTATAATAACACTTCCTGAACCTACCAACAGCTCTGGAAGGATCCAAGTTGACTCTGGCTGCTTCAGTTTGTATCAGGCTTCCATGACAACTAGGTAAATCAGACTGTGTGTCCTTAAACACATCATAGATCACATGATCTCCATTGTTCTCTTTCATGATTTGGCTGAAGCGTGTTATGAGCTCTTTAAGTTCAAGGTTCTTCTGCCACAAAGACCTGTAGTTACATTTTCTGATCATGTCTTTTAAGGGTGGATGGTTCATACATTCTTCCATGAGACCTGACCTCTCCTCTCTGGGTGTTGATATCAGAACCAGTGAACGATCAAATGACTGATCACTGAAGAGTTGAAGGACTCTGCAGAGCCTCTCCTTCTGTTCCTCAGTGAAGTCTTCAGGCTGTAGAACCAGCAGGAACACATGAGGTCCAGGATCACAGAGTCTCACACAGGTTTCTACATGTTCTGTCAGTTTGTGTTCAGAGATGTCAGGAAGCAGCAGATCTGGGGTGTTGATGAGAACGGTTTTCTTCTCCTCCACCTGTCCTCTGACTCTCTGACAGCAGTCTGCTTCTTCCTCTGTGTTGAACTCAGTCTCTCTCAGTATGAAGTTCCCCACTGAACTCCTCTGAGACCAGCTGTTCCCCAGCAGAACAACCCTCAGCTCTGACACTGAAATGAACATTATTCAAATTATTTCCTAAATATAGAGCATTTTAAATAACTACAGGATATTAATAATTTCAGTCAGTCATTTTAGTTGCTTAATTTTTACAGTGGTGCAGCTATTAAACTATTAAACAATGTTGTTATTCAAAATAATTCAGACTCTGTTCAGTTTGACTCACAGTCAGGAGGCTTTTTCATGCTGTTTCTGCGCTTCCTGGGTTGCATATCATCTGTGACTGCGAGGATAGAGAAAAAGACAAATACATTCTTTATGTCTCCACATCTGTTCTCTAATGGACATGTTGAGACACAAACAACATCAGTCAATGCACAGTGATTATTGATGTCTCTGCTGACAGGGTTTTACCAGCTATCCCCCGATCATATTGCTACTGGGTAGCTAAAATGCACTATGACAATAAATGAACACTGAGATCACTACAGTTCTTTTGAAAAGATATTTACATTGAGTGTTTGGCTGCATTTACCTCAGTGCTCACTCTGAAAACTTTGAATTCTATTATTCATTATTATCATCATTATCTCTTTCTTTCTTTTGTTAAAGTTACTAATTACAGTGAATAAAACTGGCATCTGCCAAGCCTAACACCCCCCAGCCAGCTGCACTCATTTGAAATCCAGGTGAGGAGTAAAGTCAGAGAGGCTGTGTTGCTTTGTTCTGACCTGATCTGCAATCATGGAATAAAAAATGCCAATTGTGATTAACATTTAAAGATTCAGGTCTTTGCTTTATGAACAATTAATTGATCACGAAAAACGCTGATTTTTGGAACTTTGAGAAGCAGTTGTTGTTACACTACTGGTCAAAAGATTGATAACACCCCCTTTATTTCTGTCTTTATTTATTTTTTGTTGTTTTTTTCTTCTTTTTTTATTGAAAACTAAATGGCTTAATTCCAGTGAAAAACCTTAAATGGTAGCTACTAAGATTAGTTGTAGGTAAATCCTCAACGTTTCATTTGGAAAGAAAGATTACCTTACAGGTTCCCTGCAGCAGTGACAATAAATGAAGACTTGAACCTTAATGCAAACACGTCCTACAGGTTTCCCAACTTTTGATGATGACTCACAAACCCTCAGTCCGTACAAAGGCAGTGTTACCACACCCTCTGATGGAATAAGGACTGTGCTGCAGGAAGCAGCGCTGCTTATTGCAACCAGAACTTCTGCAACAGTGATAGGATGAATTCTCCGAAGTGTTTCATTTCCATTGTAAAAAAAAGGGAAGAACAAGATGCAGACTGGTTCTTCTATTCTAATAACGTGGGTCATTATCTTGGTGGACAATGAACCCCCAACCAAATAGTCGGTCTTCCTTCGTTACCTATTTCTCACCCGTATGATAGGAATATGTAGCTCTACTTCCTGAAGCACAGTATTGTCCTTATAGAAACTGAACTAATTTTCGTGGTTTAATTTTTAACTGCAAGAGGAAAGCTGTAAATGAAACCGTTTCTTAATACCTGACAAAAGGCTTGTGGTTCATGTTCTACGAACTTGCTGTGAATCAGTGTATTCTCGCCCTTTTCTCGTCAGTGTAAAGAGTGCGTGATTTCCAAATTAGTTATTTGACTATGATGATCTGAACAGACACTCACCTGCAGATGATTGATCAGTTCCGGACATCGCTTTGCGTTTTCAAGCTTTTAAATGAATTCTTAGATGATCGATTGGCGTTTCGACAGACTGCGTTTAGCCTCTTTGTCTATTTCTGACGTTTTGTGCGAGTTTCCTGGACAGATGAATTTCTTGCTGCGTCATTAGTCAGAAAGTGAAAATCAGTTACAGGTACAGGTGTGTCATAGGCGTTTCCAAAAAAAAACAAAAAACAAAAACAAAAAACGTAAGCAAGACTAAACAGACATTCATTCAAATCAAATCAATAAGTGTTTCACATGGTATAACTTCTTCAAATAAAACAACATGATCAGAAGGTGGAGTAAATAAAACACAAAAACATTGATGTGGTCAAATTGAAAAAGATCGACGAGCAGTGATATGTGGAGCTCCTCTCATGTTACAGCTCCACCTGCTGGACACGGAGACGCCAAGCCACTGAAATCCGATTTTACAAACTGTTCGTAGTAAAAAGTATCTACAGCAGAGGTGTCACGCTCTGTTTCATCCCGGGCGACATCGACACTGTGGTTGACCGCAAAGGGCCAGTTGTTACTCTAAGACTTTATAAATGCATCTACTCTCTCATATTACATAACTGCCTCGGCAATCAATTATTATTAGTTTTACTAAGAATTAATAACTAGCTCTGAAGGGTAAGTTATCATGGGTGTGTAGCTGTTGCTTTTACGCATTTTCTCTCTCACCACACACGGCAGGCTCATTATTGATAATAAGCCCTAACTTCTCCACGGGTCATTTCATTTTACTTACGGTCTTCTCCACCTCACTGAAGATGTTCCTCTGCCTTGTCCTGTGCATCATCCGGGAGCTGGTCGCTGACAGACAAGTCTGACTCCAGGCACAGAGTTTGACGTGTCTGCTTGGAAAAGTAGCTGTGCACATGAAACAGAAATAATACAAAAAACCTCATCACTCCCACTGCATCATCCATAATACAGGTATTTTTACACTGATAAAAATGTTCACCTTCAGCAAAGACTATTCAAAGAAAACACTCATCTAGTGTTTCAACAGCCAGTAGAATCTACATTAGACCTGACCACCAGTCGACTGATTCACTCCTATAGTCTCCTCCTGTAATCCTACCCAGGACCCATGATGCAATTGGGGCTTCTAAGGCTACCTGACAGTCAACAAACATGAGTGAAGCTGCAGGAGACTAACGTAGATGAAAGTGAGCAAACTGATGACACACTAGAACATGGAGGTTAATTCAGAACTCTGTTGGTTCTGAACAAAGTTAACAGGTTTAAGGACAGATCAAACCACAACCAGTTACTGGTGATAACACAACATGAGTGTATATAGTAAATCTGGCTGCTCTGATGCTGACTACAGAGCATTAGAATAAATATCTGTCAAATATAAAATGAATACATCTAAATTAGACAACATAAATAAATTCATTAGAGCTCTGTTCGTTAGTGGAAACAGCAACAGAACTGGGGAAACAACAGCAGAAAACTCAAATAAAGTTTGGCTCTGTTTGTAAATCCTGACTCCCTCCTCCAGTTGGATCAGCTCATATTTAATTACTTGACTTCAAGAGAAATATAAATCATCATAAACTACACACATTATTTAGTCTGTACAAAATACAATATTTACTCCATAAAGGATAAAAGAGCTGTTGTTAACGACTTCTCCTCATGTCAACAGCTTTCAGTCTATTTACATTAACTGTGTTATTTTTCTTTTTGACAACAGCTACCTACGTCTCTTCTGAAATCTAAACCCAGGGCCCGAAGTATTTTTAGAAAGAAAGAAAGAAAGAAAGAAGAAAGAAAGAAAGAAAGAGAGGAGATAACAGGGCCCTGACAAGAAGATTTTATCGAAAATTGGTTTGACTACTTAGAACCAAACTCACCCAACCATCTCTATGTTTCTGAGGCGATCCTGCCCCACGTCCCAACTGTTCTGGAGACATCCCATGATCCCCAGACTGTACGTGATGCCATGGAAACAGGACATGTGAACCACAGGCTCCTGATAGAAGTGTAGATACCAGAGAAGAAACAACCACCACAGACTATTATTCACACTGTGGGAGACTTCATTTCAGAGTGAGGGACTGAGTTGAGATTAGTTTAGGTTAATCAGCAGTTAATCACAAACCTCCTGGAGTTTGAAACCTGGTTGAGAACTTTTCCCTCCAGAAAGACACCGCACGCCAGTTTCTCCCTCCATGTCTCTGCGGTCTGAGGCACCTGTGAAGTAACACATTCAGGAGGTTTGAGGAACTGTGTGTGTTTTTTATCAGCAGCTCAGAAGTGTGTGTGTGTGTGTGTCAGGAACGCAGCTGTGGCAGGGATCCCAGAATTTTTGGAGGAGTCTTTGTGTTTCGCATGGAGCGCTCTCTGTCAGTCAGACTCCAACCACCGCCTGCCTCCTCCTCCTCCTCCTCCTCCTCTGTTCTCTTTCTGACCCAGACAGAACGGACCGCTCGCCTCCCACCGTAAAACACCCTGTAGAGGTTGATGCTGTTCAGGTTCTGTCGGGAAAGATGTTGTTTAACATCAACTGTTTTTACCTGTGTTCAGGCACAACAGCCTGTGGTGACGGTCTCAGACGGCTCTACCAAACCTGAAGACAGACGACTCAAACATTAATAAACCCAGCTGCTGTACAAGTTGAAAGTATCAGTGTGTTTCACAGCCGTATTTAACACGTCTATAGGTTTTGGTTCTTCACTTGTGCCTGAAAATGATGAAACATCTCATTTAATTGAAGTTGAAAAGAAGCAGGAATTAAAAATTTATTATTATTTATATTAAATTTAATTAATTACAAAACTGTGATGTGATGTTTCCTTTTCACCACAACCGCAGTTATATTTGTCATTACAGCAAACTGAGGCTGACAACAGACTGAAGACAGGAACCTTAATCCGTTACAACACAGTCAGCCAGTAAGTTAGACTAAAACTACAAAGTGTGTAAATTCCATGAACATACACAATATACTGTATATTCTATATTATGAACCATATTAATTAGAGTTAGTCTGGGGTATTGGAAACATACTGAAAAAACACACAAACTAAAAACGATTAAAGACATAAAATAGAAAACGAAGATCAATATGAACCAACATAAGTTAGGTGTATAAATGTATGGTACATGTAACATACAAGTACACTTTTCTTGCAGACAGAGTACTTTACTTCGCGTACATTTTACACAAACTTCTGCACCTTCACTGAATATTTTTACGCCACAGTATCTGAATACGCCCCCTAGTCTGCTCCTTGCAGTTCTATTTCACCACACGGTGTCAGTGTGTGTGACGTGGACCCAACGCCAGCAGCTTCTCAGACGCTCCCTCCCGACACCAGGTGTGTCAGGTGAGCGGACCAGACCGGACGTCACCACAGGTTACAGTTTAATAATCTCATGTTTACTTATCCGGACCCGAAGAGCCAGCAAGCGTTTACAGATGTTTGTGTTGTTGTTGTCATAGAATGTAATCCTTTAACTTTTGGTTCAAAGAAGCAACTGGTTAACTGTTGTGGTAATGGTTAACGTGGCTCCTGTCGCAGTTGTGCTCCTGTATTTATTGTCCGGTGTTTACCCCAGCATCAAGACCTCAGACAGAGAAAGCTGCTGCTCTTTATGCTAATGATGTTGTTGCTGCAGTGCACACGCTCGCCTCCTGCGTGTCTGGGCCTCTACGTATGTCTCAGTGTGTCACCAGCACCGATGACAATGTGTCTCTCTTCATGCTGCCACACACACACACACACACATGCCACACACACACAGTGTGTTTTCTGATGGGTTCGTTCAGGCTGATGTTACAGTCATCTAAACTTTAAATCTCTGACCTCCGTCTCTTCCTCTTCTTTTTCCTGGCTTGATGCGCCAGGCGCGTGCCAAAGGTGATGCGTACGGGACACTGATCCATCCTTTCCTTCCTCTCCTCCTCTCCTCTCCGTGTCTTGGACATGCTGGGATGTCTCGGAGATCTGAGAAAGAGAGAGAGAGAGAGAGAGAGAGAGATGACAATAATCTGTTTTAGTCACCATCAGAGGGGACGACACTCTGCCAACTCGTGATGACGGACAGACACAGATAGAGACAGATTTGAGAGAGAGTTATCCCTTTACGCACATCACACACAGGTCGCGTCCTGACGCGTCCAGAACCAAAGGTTTACCAGAGGAGTTCGCATTTGTCTCTGGTCTCTAAATGTTTAATTGGGCCCTGTCTCGGTCCGTTTCTCCGCAGGCTCCGCAGGCTCGGTGCGTCCCTCCGTGGGTCGGAGCGTGTTTATGTCCCCAGCTGTTTGTCTCGAAATCGCTGAGTCTTCTGGCGGCTTTTATCGTCTCCGGACAGGTCGGGACAGAAACCGTCCTGAGGAAGCGGCGGGTTCCGCCCAGGAGCTGCTTCCAGGTGGATGTGGTGACAGAACCGCTCGCGCCATCCCTTGAGCCTGCCCTGGGCTCGCCGATGGATCCAGTTTCTCCCCGAGAGAGACCCCAAAGGTCGGTTCAGGGTGGTGGGTTCATTGATTCGGGCGCGCGGCAGCGGTGAGATGGACACGGGTTTCCCGCTCATCGCCCCACGTACGGACACGACGAAGAGTGACCTCGGTGAGCCCACCCATTAGAAAATACGGGACAGACGCACATTCCGGACCCCACCAACACTACTGGCATGAGGACCTCGACACAACACCAGCAGACGCCGTGCCCAACATCGAGTTCTACCGGCAGACTACAGTTGGAGAAGCTGACCAGACCGTCGTTGTCGGCTGTACGATGAACTCGACAAAGTAACGACATTAACAGATTTCCGCCAGTGTGCAATAGGGTTCCAGGGAGTACGGACTTTAGACTCAATACTATCAATTCACAGCAGCAACATTAGATTCTTTTAATTAAGGCAAAATCATGATCTTTATAGTCAGATGAGTTCCTGGTGATAAAAAAATGCTGAGTTTGAAAATGAGACCAACGTGCCAAGATATCTAATATTTGACACATTTGAAGTCTTTGTAAATCCAGCTAATGTTCAGTTAATGTGCAGTTATCACTTCATGTCCACCTGATGAGTCAGTCTGTTACTGCAGTAAACAAACAGAAAAACATTCCCTCACTCCCACCTGAGAGGTCAGCAGGTCTCAGTGACATCACTGGAGGTATGACCCCAACACACACACACACACACACACACACACACACCACACACAATGCTGCCTCATGACCCTGAAGGCATCCCAGCCGTGTTCACCCCTCTGATACAACTAGGCTCAGACAACAGACGCATAGTACATCAGTGAACAGTTGAAGTGTTCTGACAGCAGAGGTTATGACATGTGAAACAACACAAAGTAGACTCACATCTTCAACACACACCTCTCAGGAAACTTTTTATTTTCCTGCCTGAACAGACTGAGGCCAAACTCTCCACTAAATGAAACATGACTGTGTTTGCTTAATGAGCACTAATGTCTCTTTAACTGGTTCTTGAGAGGGTTAAGGTTTGTTGAAGAGAAGTTGATCATGAAACACTCTTGAAATCCTCTGTACATATCAATTAATTTCATAATTCAATGAATGAAAGCCGCATTATTAAAGTGTAAGATGGAAAAAATAACTAATTAAATTTTTAACTCAAATTTTATAGATTTTAGCCAAAAACCCTCTGTATTTTTTTTTATAGTGAATCATTAGGATATACAGCACTCACCTCTTCATGACTGTTACCACCTGTTTGCCTGTGATTGGCTGTCAGGAGCCGCTTTGAGGGACGGTTCGCCGTCGGAGAGGAGTCAGCAGTTGAGTGAGTGGCGGCGGCAGCGTTGGCGGCGGCGCGAGGCGAAAAGCAATACGCACTGAAATTTGAAGTACACATCAT
>BRZM01001371.1:71015-92063 GCA_033238685.1 Lates japonicus | reverse complement strand
CCGACGAGCTCGCCGTAGTTTAGACACAAAATTCAGGTTTACAAGGTCAATCATTTCTCCCAAAGCTTGTCAATGTCTCGAAACAGCGGACCAGACGAGTGTTCCGAGCTGGCAGGTCAGAAGCCATCTGAATCAAAACTCCGGTGATCTGGTTCAACAGCCGGTTCCCGACGGTCGCTCCGCACAGCAGTCAGAGCCCGGTTGTAGATCAGAAAGCTCGGGAGCGATGAACCCTCAGCCCGTCACCAGGAACACGATCGTTAGCGATGAGACACGAGCGGAGCCCAGATGATGTTAAGGTGTTGACGAAGCGCAATAAAAGGCGGGACACAAGAAACCGCAGACCGCCACGCTTCCACCGGCTTGCGGGCCGACGGATGGGGAGAGCGACGAGAGTGAACAGAGCCCACCAGTTAACGACAAACACCGTCGCCAGATCAGCCCGCAGCCGCCCACGTGCCGTGCACAGCCGGGCGCCACCCGTGGTGGACAAAACAGCAGGATCAATAAAATCAGTCACTATTGTAGTGAGTTGTGCAGCTCATTGCCAGAGTACTGAGACGAGATTAACAGACCTCGCCGCACACCTGCTGTCAAACCAGTAGCAGCAGGTAAGATAACAAATGGGTCCCCAGGCCAGTGAACCCCATTTCTGAAGCTATCTGGAGAGTTAACAGGAGGCGTGAAGACGGAGTTGATGAGAGCGCAGGAGGCCGAGTGAAAGAAGCTGAGATGACGGGAGCGACATCCCGCCGACAACAAGAGCATTCATCATTCCTCGCAACCGCGTGCCTGGCCTCGATCAGAGCCGACTTCACTTGTTATGCAGCAGTGACGTGGCACAGCAGCTCATCGAGCCAGTGACGAAGGCTAGTGTCACCTGAAGCGTCAGTGACAGCAATCATATACCGTTACCCCGCAAAACGACCAGTCTCGATGATGTCGTCCTCATCAGTAGCCTGCCAGCCCGTCCACAACAGCCTCGTCACCAGCCCGCCTGTCATAATCACCGGTCTGCACCAGTCAGTTCGCCGACCGTGAAACGACCGAAGACTTTGCGCCGATTGTCTATGTCAAAGCCGAGGACAAGAGCGGCCGAAAGTCCCCGCGACCGTATTTTAATCAGCCCTATCACCGCACCCACCCGCAAGAACAAACAGAATCAGGAAGTAAACGTGTATCTGTAGAGGTTATTGGGTCTCCTGTAATCCCAACCAACATCCTCAGACTGCTCAACTCTCCAATAAACAAACTTTTTATGAGTCATGTTATTTCTGAATGGATTGTAACTGTGAACCTACATGAAGTGAGAGTGTGTGTTTGTGTTGTCCAGGTGATGAGTCTGGTGTCGGGCTTCGGTCCTCTGATCACCGCAGGGATTTTTTCAGCCACTCTGTCCTCAGCTTTGGCCTCGTTGGTCAGCGCACCCAAAGTCTTCCAGGTCAGTTTTATTTCACAGTCAATGAACAGCTGAACAGGCAGACCAGTGAGACTGTACTGAATGAAATGACTGAATGACTGAAACCTGTTGTGGATGTGACTGTAGGCTCTGTGTAAGGACAACATCTATCCAGGACTGGGTGTTTTTGCAAAGGGTTATGGGAAGAACAACGAGCCTCTCCGTGGTTATGTCCTGACCTTCTGCATTGGCCTCGCCTTCATCCTCATCGGTAGGCTGCTGTACGCATCACTGCTGCTCCATCCACACACACCTTAAAATATTACACTTAAAATTCAGCTCCTGAATAAGAAACCAAACACACACTTGGTTTTGAATATTGAATGTCTCTGTTGTCAGCGGAGTTGAACATTATCGCTCCCATCATCTCCAACTTCTTCCTGGCCTCCTACGCTCTCATCAACTTCTCCGTCTTCCACGCCTCCCTGGCCAACTCTCCAGGTAAACTCAGAAATAGGAGTTCCCATTAACTGAACCTTTAGGGACCCATTTTTATCATTATCTTACCTATACTACTAGTTTGGCTTTGCCAAGGCAAATATTTGCATAACTTAAAGTCTGGTAATCCTCATCCTCAATTACTCTGTAAAACACTGCTCCTCCCTGTCGTGGTCTGTTGATATTTGTTATGAAGGTTTGTGATCCTGCTGTTTTGTCTCCCACCACAGGGTGGCGCCCCAGCTTCAAATACTACAACATGTGGGTGTCTCTTTCGGGGGCGATCCTGTGCTGTGTGGTGATGTTTGTCATTAACTGGTGGGCGGCTCTGGTCACTCTGCTCATCGTCCTCGCTCTCTACATCTACGTCAGCTACAAGAAACCAGGTAAGAACATGGCAGTGATCTGTTCTTTCTCACAGACTTCACCCTGTGCTCCACCTTTTTATTGCACTTCATTAACACATAACATCATCACCACAGTCCACTCGTATCCTCTTGTCTCCACTGTTCTTACTAACGTCTGTGTTGTTTCCTGTAGACGTGAACTGGGGTTCATCCACTCAGGCTCTGATCTACAACCAGGCTCTGACTCACTGTCTGAACCTGACCGGAGTCGAGGACCACGTTAAAAACTTCAGGTCAGCCTGTTGGTTAGATCTGGGTTTTGATTCTGGATTCAGATGCGGCACTGTTGATGTTTTTATACCAACTCAGACCCTTCAGGCTTCAATCTGAATCCACTGATGCTGTTTTACTGTAGAGACATTTACCGTTTTGAGAAATGGTTAACCTTGTAAACCTGAATTTGTGTCTAAATACAGCAGTTGAATTGGCTAGCGTGATTAATTAACTGATTAAATTCTTGTTTCAGGCCGCAGTGTTGGTGCTGACTGGTTATCCTAACTCGGCCTAAGTTTGCTTCAACTGGTTCACTCCTTCACCAAGAACGTTGGTCTGATGGTCTGTGGTCGCCAAGACTGTAATGTGATAGATCAGCTAAAGACACATTCACCTGCAGATACATCGTCAGATATCATTAATCTGTGACGTCGAAACAGTTTAACTGTTTCATTACCTCGTTTGTGTCTCGCCCCTCCTCTGCTCCAGGTTTCCGTCGGACCAACTTTTACAGCTGGCCCAGGATCACGCCGGTGTCACGCTGTATACCAGTGAAAAACGCATCAAGGCCTTTACACTCCTGTCTACTCCGACAATCTGAGGCATCGGGCCAGTTCCTGCAGGTAAGAACACAGTTCGATTGTGGGTTCATCACGGCCCATTTTCATCATTCATTTCATGTTTCTTCATCTATTAATGTCTTTACATAAAACAAATATCAAGACACAGCTCGTAAATGCATCGTCCCTGCTCTGTGATCCTCAGGCTGTGGGTTTGTCATTGAGCCCAAACACGCTGGTCAGTAGTTCAAGAACAACTGGAGCCATGGAAGACATGAGAGACGGGAGATTTCACATCAACACCATACAGTAAGGTTGGATGAGTGTCAAAACACACAATAACATTTTTACAAAGATTCTTTTTCTCTGGCCTCCAGTGGCTGCAGTTCCGATTCATGCCAGGTTTGGTTTGAGATGTTGCAGTTTCACGATTGTCACAGCATGAAGCTGTAATCAGAGTAAACAGGCTTACAGGCAGGTAGTAAACAGCAGGCAGCAGAGACAGGAACAAACTGACTGGAGGACAGAGGCTGGTCTTGTGTGCACGTGAGCTAATGAGGGAGATGAGAACAGGTGCAGGTGGGCAGGGAGTCAGGTGACTGGTACAGGGGGCAAGTCCAGGGACATCTGGTGTCTGATGTAAATAGTTAAAAGAGAGGGAAAGAGTGGCAAAAGCAGGAAGAATATACATGTTTTCATTTGGGAAACACAGTTTACCTAGATGTTTTAATTTGAGGATCAGTTTCAGTACTTTCCTTTTTATATGGAAAACAAAGATGACTTTATGAAGTCAGCTGTGTTGTGTTTTATTTCCAGTGACGCCTCGAATCTGCAGTTTGGAGTGGTGATTCGACTGCAGGAGGGACTGGACATCTCTCACATCCAGGGACAAGGCACACCTGTCTTTTTCTGAACATCCATCAGATCATCTACATCTACGTCTGTACTGTATCTGTCTGTGTCCGTTTCAACCCTGCAGACGAGAGCTGCTGTCGTCTCCACAGTAGCTGCCACCAGTGGGCAGTGTAAGGAGGTAGATTTCTGCTGTCTGGCCAAAGACTCAGACCTCGGACTCCTGTCCTTCAAAGACCACTCAGCAACCAGAGCAGCCCGCCTCATCAGAGAGGTAATCAGTACAATACACAGCTGAGCAGCCATCAAAGTGTTAACATGTACCTGTATGTGTTGTCTCCTGCCCAGAGACCAAGTCTCCTGAGTTCGACGGACCAGCTGCCCAGCTGGAGTCCAGCCAGCAGTTTAAGTTAGCAAACAGGCAAAGGAAACCATAGATTTGGTGGCTGTTTGATGATGGAGGTCAGTGTTTACACCTAAAATGTCTGACACACAATATTAAACACAAGAGAGCAGATCACAGCCGTATACAGACTGATGTCAAATGTTTGTCTGCAGGTCTGACTTCCGTTGATCCCCACCCAAGCGACCAACAGGAGTAAGTGGGTGATTTGGTAGATCGGCCTCATCGGTGAGTATTCAACCAGACGACTACCGACCACGAGTAGACAACAGCTGCTGAACTGTTTAACACAGATACACACAGTCAAGACAGTGTTTACACTCACCTACACAGGCAGAGAAGAAAGACACTTAAACAAACTGGGTGTGTTACTCTCCTTGTCTCACTGTGTTGTCGCTTGTCTCCGGCAGGATGGCCACGCCATGTTCAGCAGGTTCGAATCGACTTCTCTGACATCAACGCCCCTCGGAGACATCAACACCAAACTAAGAAACACAGCAATGAGCTCTGATCTCCTTCATCTGTCAGGAGCTTCACTGATCAACGCCAGGCAAATACTAACATAACGCTTTTGAATTATTTGCAGTAAGCTGACTCATGAGCTGCGTGAGCCGCATAGGCTGAAGGGAGGACGCATACGGAGCAGTGGTGAAGCCGCAGAAAGGCTGAAGGCCCAGGAGCCGTGAGGATCACTCTAATAACCCAGCTGGAGCCCACAAGGCCAAGGTCTGCCCAGATACTGCTTACATCAGCTCTTGACCACATTACACAGCTCACCTTAGTCAGGCAGAGAGGTTTGTGTTACGCATGTGTCTGGACTCTCAGACCGAACCGTCAGATCAGGCTGAACCCAGCTGCCGAAGGAGCACTCCAGCACCGCCAAGCTCATCGTCATGTAAGACCCCAGCTTTCAAAGAGAAGAGAGAGCAGACCATTGCCGCACATTTACACCCAAAAACATGTCCACATAACTGCCTCATCCTTTAATACTGACCTTTAAAGCTCACCTCCTGGCCCTGATGTTTTTCCCTCATCACTGACCACCTGCTCCTCCTTCCCCTCTCTGTACAGTGAGCATGCCTTGGCCAGGAAGGGCACAGTGTCATGCTCTCTACATGTGCTGGATGGAAACCTGTCCAAAACATCTCCCACCTCTGCTGCTGGTCCGAGGAAACCACCAGAGTGTCCTCACCTTTACTCCTAACACACATTACACAGGTGTATACAGCCGCCAACACACAAATGCATGTGTGTTGGAGCAGATGAAAGTTCGTCTAACTTTGTGTTTCCATTCAGCTTCATTTTCCCATCAACACATTAATCAGCTCAGTCAGTTTCTTCTAACAGTAACAGTTTATATTCTGCCTCTGTGTGTTTTTATATGAACGGAGTAACCACAGTGAATATTAATCTATTCTTGTTCAGTTTATTTATAATGATGAAAATCAGGATTTAGAGTGTGTGTTGTATTCATGTGATTATGAAGGTGTTAATTATGTATCTGTGATACTATTTTGTACATTATTTTATTAAAATATTAACTGGAACCACATGTTTTGTCCTGTTTTTATTTTTTATTCATGGATCATCGTCTGTGTTTGTACTGTTAGTTCTTCAGAACACACATTTCTTTTTAAACAGTTGAATTTTAAAGTAATCATCAGCAGTTTATCTGTTCTTTATCAGATATTATAAACCGGAGGCCTCTGTACTAACCCCGTGTATTTAACCTGGTTATCCTGCTCTCTGTGAGCTCAGACTGAATGATGAAGCGTATTCAACAACAGCACTGACCAACAGCAGAGGAGAGAGGTTGCAATTACAACAAAGGTATTCATGAAGTCTCCTCGGAGAACTAGCTTAAAAGTTTTAAAGTGTATCTTCAACAGTTTCAATAAAAGTCGTAACACAACAACAGTACATATCAGAATATCTCACACAATCTATACAATAAATTCAACCAATCTAAACAAGATCAGAAAATAGACACTCAAAGATAATGCAGATAAATCAGTAAATCTGCAATGAGACACTAATCAGCTAAAATCCTCTAAACGTTTCAGAATTTAAACAAAGAAAGAAAAAGAAAGAAAACCTGGACAATCTTCAGAGCATTTATGTAAAGTTTCAAAATACGGTAGCGTAAGGTACCTGAAGGCAGCATGGTACTGATCTACGTCGCTGGTGCCACTCGAACGCAGCACGTCACTTCTTCCACCATAACAGACAAGTAACCGACAGAGACGGAGCTGGAACAGAAGGTGAGGTTAATTATTAATCACATTAATATAATAATTATTATATTTAATGTGAATCATGTCAGTTTTCTGCTCTGATCGTTTTTAAGTCGCTGATAAACAGTTTCTCCCCACTGTCGTGTTACGTTCAGGGACTGTGACCCGTCAGTCCTCAGACCGATGTCAGGTGGAAATGTTGAACAGTATTCATTTGCAGCTGCAGTCACCTGTTCAGGTCACCGACAGGCTGCTTCACCCAGTGTGTCCTGCGCAGCCTGGTTACAGCCTGGTTACGACTGGTTACAGCCTGTTACCGACTGGTTACTGACTGGTTACTGACTGGGTTACAGCCTCATGGTGAATCATGACCGACTGTAACTCAGAGCTGCAGGACTGATTCGAACAATACAGAAACGTTCCTACAGTGAAACACGTGGTTTTCAAGGTGTAAGTTTTGTAACAGTGTGATTTAACGGCACAGCCCAGAGTGATTGACAGCTGTTTCAACTCAATGAGGCTGAGAGGGAGAGGGGCCCTCCCGGGAGAAAATGTAAAGGCACCGCGTAGTTACTAATCAGTGTAGAGTACTGAAGAGTATACTATACCACACTGTAAAATACTTACTACACAGAAAAACTGTTTTTAAATGTATCTAAAGTATTTAGAAGTAAAAGTAACAGAATTAAACATTGTGCCATTAGATTATTACTGATGCTCATGTGTAATCAGTATTTACTGCTCAGTAAGGTGGAGTCATTTAACTATTTTTATACGAGGCTGCAACCTGGCGGACTGTTTTATTCTACTGATTATTTTCTTGTTGATCTTTAAATAGTGAAACATTCACCCAGAGTCAGACCACTGACACCAGTTGGTTTTATCTGCAAAATGTGTCTTCCTCCCTCGCCTGTCTGTGTCTGTGTTGTTACCGTGAGGCAGCAGGATGACGAGCCCACCTGAGTGTGAAGGAGGAGATGGTGGAGAAGTTCCTGGGATGCTGCAGCCAGAGGACATGTGAGCGAGGTGTCCACTGCTGTCTCACGCCCCTCACCATCAACCAGACAGACATAGCGGCTGGATCAGGCGCCTGATGCTCGCCGCAATGGACACTACAGTGTGGTGGAGACGCTGCTGTCATGGGTACGTGACAGGACTTGCACATGCAGTCACACCCTCTGAGATAAACCTGAAACCTCGACCTCTTCTCTGTCTTCTCCAGCTGTGATAAGTTCGTGAACAGCCCGCTCAGACCGGGCCACGACATCGCTTGGAAAGTTCTGGGCCACACACACATCTCCAACCTGCTGGGCCGGACGGATGACAGCTGTCAAGTAGTCCTGGGCTGGCTCTGACTCGCCAGCAGGAAAACTACTTCAGCAGAGACACTGACCGGCTGAGCGAAGAGACTGACAAGGTGTGGCTAGGAGGCCAAACAGAGCGACCCACACACAGTCTACCTCCTCGCTGTTCTCCTCCAACCCTGCCCCATGGTCAGCAGCTCCCAGGAGGACGACAGCACAGTATGGTTCGACGGCAGGATGCTTCCAGAGTTGAAGTGACGGTTTCTCAGTCTGACTTTTTATTCTGACTCCAACAGGGTGACCTGTTGTGTCGCTCAGATATGAGGCAGTTAAGACCTTTCTCCAGAAACCTGCGATCAAAGTTTCTCATCTTCCTCGGAGGGAGAAGAGGAAAACCTCCTCCTCCTCCTCCTCCTCCCTCCTCCTCTCAGACAGAGAGGAGGGTGTGCAGGAGCTCCAGCCCGGTTTGCTCTCAGCACAGATGAAGACGAGCTGAACTTAAACGCTGCAGAGAGAAGAACTGCTCCTTCCCAAAGTCGGCCAACAGAGACCTGTTGAACCAGCGAGGATTTGAGGCCGGTGAGGAAGACAGCATTTCCTCTTGTTGTTGTTGTCATTTACACAAACATCTCCCAACTTCTGTCCTGCAGGAGTGGTGGCTCAGGCTCGGTCGGTGTTGGCCTGGCACAGCCGCTGCCAGCTTCTGTCCCACATGTGGGAACAGCACCAAGCTGGGAGGAGGGAGGCCAAGAGAGCTGCCTGAACCTGACCGCAGGAGCCTGCAGGGGGTTCACAACACCTGCTACCCACTTCAGTCGGCACAAAAGCACCACCCATGAATAATCAGCAAACATGTACCTGCTCCAGCTTCTCAGATGGGAAGTTTCACTGGTTTTCTTGTTGCTCTGAGACTAAACTGAATATCTTGAGGCTTTGTTCGGTTACTCTGGTTACGGCCGTGATGGACGATCATGTTTTCGTCCTGTGTTTCAGACCCAGTGGTCATCATGCTGGTGATCCACCGATGGAAACCAGTGTTTACTGGGAAGGAAGAAGATCTTCCTGTTGGCATGTTCTCCTGTCTGGCTGATCTATCGAGCCGGGTAACACACAAACACACACACTGCATTGACTCATGAATTTCCAAAAAGTTACAGAGCGATAGAACAGAAAGTCTGACCTCCCTCCTGCTCCTGCAGGGAGTCGATCGAGATCGCCGGAGGAGGGAGGTGGAGGAGGAGAGCGGGCGGAAGGCCTGCCCGTTCAGTACGGCTCCCGTCAGCCCTGGCCGATGCCCTCCAACCTCATGATTGGCTGCCCGGCCACGCCATGTCGACTGAAATCAGAGTGACTAGAACGATCAAGAGGCTCGTGGTTCAACGGCAACAGGTGCAAATCCATAACACAGTCTACTATTAACACGACACCACACATATCAATAATAATAATGGCATTATTGTCAACACGACTATTGATGACTGATGATTAAAAATAATCGTTGAGCTTTAAGGTTCATAAGTCAATTACTGGAGCTCTCAGCTGTAACTCATGGCCTTCATCAGTGATTATGCTGTTTCGGGAGTCGCTGTCTGGAAATAGTTCAGTTATAATTAATGAGCCGATTATCATTTAATAAATAAATATGATTACATTTGGTTATAACACTATTATAAAATGGTGTGAATGAATTCAGAGGTCTAGTCTTCGCCGTCAGATCCAAGAGCAGCAAAAATATCCCGCTGTGACAGTTAGGTGAAAAGAAGTGTGAACTGTTTTGGTGTGAACACAGATCTTATCAAAGTGTTTCATTAATAGTCTCAGTTTTATTTTAAGGACAGGAATCTAACTTTTCATTTTTGTTGTTCAGGTGACTGGACTCTCTTTTGTTCGAGGAGTCCAGGTAGCCTTAACCGTCTCCCCTCCCAGACAGACCATCGCCCACCAGCTGATCAGACACTGGATCGGCATGAACTCTAATCCTCTGGACCTCCAGCCTGGGTAGCACCTTTCAGGCATCTGAGCTCCAGACAGATCAGGCCTGCTGCTTTCTAAACCAGCTTCAAGTTGAGGGAAATATTCCTTGTGACACTGCGACTTGAAAGCATCAGTTACTTCAGCAGGGTTTGAACTCACACCTGGAAACCTGCAGTGTGAGGATGGGATCATATAAAAGACAACAGTGCAAAGGTTGGGGAGAGAAATGGTGAAAGTGCTCACTGTTAGGTTATTATAACAGACACAGAAAGCTGTCGCCTGTAAACAGACAGTCTCTGTCTTCTCCAGAAGCAGCTCTGAGCACTGAGAACTAAATACATTTCAGATAAATTATACTTAGTTATATCAATTATATCAACACCACAGACACTTCCAACACAGCAACATTTTATTGTTGATGAATAATTCTAAAGGCTTGTCAAAAAAGAAATAAACTGTTTAATGTTAATAAAGTCTGAAGATTTATGTTGAACACCTGTAATCTCGGGTTCTTTGCAGTTCTCAAAAGTAGCTTAACTATGATATTAAACAGCTTCTGCTGTTATAATAGGATCATTATACCACATCTATTAAATGTAGTTTAATGCAGTATTCAAGAGAAGATTGATGGCACAATGAAAAGAAGGTTGATTTTCCTGATTGGGAAGTTTGCAGTTGCTTACCCAGATTCCTTGTCCATGGCAACAAACATGACTGTTAATATTGTAAATATACTGCATAGCACACGCTAACATGATAAACACTACATACTAAACATTAGCATGTTCACATACAAACTGGGTAGTAATGTGTTGTTATTGTTTTGTGTTTCATTTTTATTATTGATAAGAGCATCGTTAACAAGCTAGTATCAAACATTATATTAGCATTATATTAACACACAATAGTTGCTAGCTGTAGGCTTTGTTAGCATCCTAATCTATAATCCCATCCCACGTAAAAGTGGAGTTTAAGCACAGCAGGAGGCCAACAGTGTGTCCAGATAAATACAGAAACACCACTGCATGTGAAGCAAAAAAGAAACAAGGAGACATGAGCTTCAGTCTTAGATTTCTGTATGAAACCAACAGAACAGACTTTTAACTCAGTTGTCTCCATTTTTAAAATCTATTCATCAGTGTTACTGTGGTGAAATGCTAGCTTGGTTTCAGCCGCCTGGTCTTCTGTTTCAGCTGCCAACGACCTAGTACATACAATACTGATGTTGTTGACTCTGTCTTCAACTGCAGTTTTGCAGTAAAGCAGCTGTTTGCAATATAGTCAGTGTCACAGATCAGATAAGAGCAGTCGATGTGTCCGCCTCTGTTTCAACATCGCTTTTACCCAGAAAGGAAGAGTTTAGCACATACTGGGCCTCACAGGTCATCTGATAATTGGCTAGCGACTGTCAGCCTTCGGGCTATGAGCTCAGGAAGGCTGACTTACAGCAGAAGGGCCTCAGTCTGATATGAAATTGAGAGAGATCGGTTATGTGTTCACTTCCTCTCTCCAAGGAAACCAGATCTGACCTTCATGAGCTCTGAGCAGCGCCGGCCTCTCGCCTCCCCTCAGACATGAAAAGTTCAAACCTGATGATGGCAGAAGTTCACTGCATAGTCAGGGTTGTAGGACTGGAGCTGGAGCTCGTGGTTAGTGGAGTATCAGGAGACATACTCAGCGTCCAAGTTTGAGGCCTGACAGTTTGATGAATAAGTGACTGGGTGGCAGAGACGTGTTTTCATGCAGGTCCTCCTCTGAGGAAAAACGGAGAGTTATAGGGTCCGATCACTTATGGCACTTTTTCTCTCCGAAAATATCTGTCACCTGAACTGTGTGTGATATCCAGGATGTTTAACTCTGCAGATTTCTATTCAAGGGAATAAATGAGGGATTTTTAATCAGGAAAAGCTGATGTTGAGAAAGAAAAGTTTCTGACAGACTCACACTGGAAGACTACAACTGACTGACACATGTTGCCTGGCCAAGTGAAACGACAGGAAAACAGTCGTAGATTCAAAGTTTACAAAGATACCAAACAAAAACATTTAGCATGTTTTCTCTGAACGAAGCGAACGACTGAACGATGCAGCCATAAATAAACTTTAACATTTTGTATATTTTACTCATTGTAAACATTATATAACTTCAATTAAAAGGTTAAATACATTTCAGCTAAAGGACCATTCTGTCTCCCACACTGATGAAGACAGTGGATACAATGGAAAGCTCTGAAAAAGCTAGAGAGTGACTGAGTTTAAATTGTTTTGTCAAATTACTATTTTAAAGGCTAGGAAGCAAATTACAAACACGTGTTTGTAAAGTCAATGTAAAGAAAATCAAGAGTTAGAGGTTTGCTAAGGTGAGTCACAATGACAACACCCGAATATAAAGCTGTAAAAATCAGGTTACCTGGTGGTTTGGGTGCATAGCCACTGGCCTGGTCGTAGACTGCCCGGGGCTGGAGATGGGGAAGAAGCACGACTTGTACCTGCACAGTATAAATGAATCTTTTACTTTGACAGATGGAAGAAGAACGTCAAGGGACATTTTTATCTGATATTAGAGGTTGTGTGTGTGTGTGTGTGTGTGTGTGTGTGTGTTGACTCAATACAGTCCTGGACAAGATGCTGATGATTAACACAATGACAGCCAGCAGCAGCAGAGGAGTCACTGTGGCCACCATTGGGACCTCATCTGAAAGGAAACAGTCAGTGTCCACATTCAGCGGGATTTGTCTTGGAAACCAGAATAAAACCAAAAAAAAAGTGTGTGACTGTTTTCTTTTCTCACGCTGTAGATAATAGAGTACAATCATTGAGATCAAGCTTCATTCATTTATGTTATTTTATTTTCTACCTGTGTTGACCAGCACTGAACCATCGAAAGTGCAGAGATTTCCACAGGCGAGAAGTTGTAAACACAAGTAACTAAATAACATCACAAATAAAATTGGGGTGCAATCAACAGTAAGACAAACACACTAACAGAGATGGAGGCAGTGTATTCCAGCAGCTCTGTGTTCTGCTCAGTCACTTCACTGATAATATTTCCTGGTGATATCTCACCCTTCAGTTGATCTGTTTGTTGACTCCTCTGTTTAGAACAATTAGTGAAACTTCACTAAATTGGTTGTGACAGTGATGATGCTTCTGGAAACACTGCCAGCCAACAGGAGGGAGAGAATACTCAGTGGCAGGTGTCAGGTTGAGAAAGGTGTGCTGTGATTGGTTCCACCCTACGAGACAGGTGGTGGGAAGGAGAGATCAGTGTCTGTGTCCACAGAGACAGAAGATTATATGGACCAGTTTCACCTTGATGTGAAATACATTCTGTATAAACACATTTTTATTTTAGAAATACATGTTTTGTGTTAATTATTGTAGACACAGTTCAGAGGAAAACCTGTTGACTAACTCTTGTCTCTCTGAGTTTTTCTTCTGCATCACTCTGTATCTGTTCACTGATTGGTCCAGACTTCCTCTGCCACGCCCACTTGACTGTCAGCCATGTTTTGGTCAATGGCCAACAAATATTCAGGTCGAATGCCTCCATCAGAGCTGAGGAAACAGCAGAGGACACTGTCAGACGCCTCTGTGGACAGCTTTCATGGCGCCAGAGGACAGTACCCAGGTGTTTTAGTGGATGTTTTCACTGCCCTGGAAATGAATCTCTTGTTTAACTGGTCCAGGCTTGAAGACATTCACCTCTTATGTTTTGTGCTGCTACCCGTACAGTGGAGGTGAATGAGTTTAGTTTATACAGATCTGTTTCAGACACAGTTTTCCTGGATTTATCAAACCAGAGATAAGTGAGAACCCAACCTAAACCAAAATGATGTTATCATCAAAACAAAGGTCCCTGCACGTGTCTGACGACCTAAAAGCCCATTTTAGTAGCACAGAGGATTCAGTCCTCTGCCTGAAGCAGAAATATTCAGATCCAGCACATAAGAGCTTTAAGCTGAAACAAGGAGCTGATGGTAGAAACACAGTGACCGCTCTTGCTTGTTAACAGCCTTACATAACGCTTTCTGTCACCCACTGTGACTGTTAAGGCAAGCATGCTGACGCCAGGGCGTTAATTAGTGAGCACAGGCTTGGTCACCCCTGCTGCAGACTGGCGTTCAGGAACAGAGGAGATCCACTGCTGCTTGTAGACGGGATCACACTGGACCAGGTAGACCTACCAGGGTCAACGCCTGTAAACACACCACACAGTTATTAGTATTCACTGCACACGCCTCCAAGCAGAACATGCCTGTGTTTTTGTTCATTGTAGCTGTTAGTAAGTAAAAGTTGCTGCTAATCATTACATGTCTCAAGGAAGATTCTTACTGTGAAGCAGCTGCAGACTTTGGTACAGCAGCAAAATCTGACAAACAGGATCTGATAATAGAAAATAACAACATGGTCATAATGACAGAGATCACTCCCCTTAGATGGTGTCAGATTATAGAGGAAAACACTGATATTTCTGTCAGCAAACGTAAGGCACATGACTCAAATGCAAAGTTTCATTTAAACAAAGGCTCAGTAATTTCAGAAAAACATCTGCTCTCTTGTAGATCCTATCACACAAAGAAGAGAAACAGCACATTTGTCAGGACTACTTTCTAAAGGTGGATGAATCTGTCAGGACATTTTATACATATTTTTAGGTTGGTCATTGTTGCTTTTGGTCTTTTCATGTCAAGGATTAAAATATTGAGTTTCACCCAAAGTTACTCTTTAACAAAGTTTGGTTCATCAATGTCTAAAAATATAAACACTGAACATAAATATGAACACAACACTGTTGTTTTTGCCTGCTGTTCAGATGTATTTAGATCCTGTTAGAGAGCAGTCCTCCTTGAGGAAGTGAAACAAGTGCAGAGTTCAGTAACACAGCTGTACCTTGTATGACAGTGGAGGTGATGGAGCCGCCCACTGTGACCAGCGTTGGCAGATGGATGCGCCTCAGGGCACAACTGAACGCGTTAAAATGGCCGACAGGCAGGGCAGAGGGCGGGTTGGGCGCTGGAGTTCCCACTGACCAGAAAGGTCTTGGCAGCTGGGAAAGAACTGAAACCCACAAGTTTCTGACTGAGGGAAGATCTGGCAGAGACAACAGGATCAGAGGAGAAGACTTCCTGTCTCCTCATCAACATGATGGAATACAAGCACATGAACGCACCACACAGCAGTTTTAAATCATAATCTCATCATTACTGATAAAACATTTATAATTTATTTAATATTTATAATTAGATAGGATAGATAGGCTTACCTTTATTAATCCACACAGGAAATTCACAATTACTGATTTAAAGCATCACAGTGCAGGATGAAGAGCTGGGCTCATATTCAACACCATCACACAACCTTCAATTTCCACAGATGCTGGTAAATCCCTCACACACACACACACACACATATATATATGTATATATATATATATATATATATATATATATTACGTGTGTGTGTATGTATATATATAAATATATATATATATATATATATATATATATATATACATGAATGTCAGTATGTGAATGTGTAAACACCATTCAGCCACAGTGTAAAGAGACACATTTAAATGTTTCAAGAGGTTTTATCTGAACATGATGTGACAGCTCGTTGCTTCCTGCTCTAACAGAAAGCAGAAAGCACAGAGTACACACACACACACACACACACACACACACACACACACACACACACACACACACACAGGATATTGCAGAAACTGGTTAAAACAGATAATATCAGCTCAAAAATCGAAGGCTGATCATTAGGATTGGCACATTCACTGATCAACAGATTAACATAGTCTCTCTCTCTCTGTGTGTGTGTGTGTGTGTGTGTGTGTGTGTGTGTGTGTGTGTGTGTGATGATTACAATATTACAGTGTTGTGGGGCATTAAACTACTGAGCCTTTGATTAAATTTTAGTCGAGTCATCCAGCAGATCATTTAGAGTGAAATCCAGCAGCAGCTCTGGAGGAGCTGGGAAATCCTCTGCCTCTCATTGCACCTTAACACATCACATCATCTATTAAAGCAGCATGTATAAACAGTTTTAATGTCTAATCAGTCAAGTCATCAACAACTTTTATGTTGGTAGGTTGTGGAAAATCCTTCCTCAAAACGTCTCTGCACTGTTGTCTTTTTCTTTAAATTGTAGAAGAACTGTCAAAGCTTTTATGAATTATTAATATTAAACATTTATAGGTGACTGACTCATCTTTTAGAACTGGTTAAAGTGCCACATGTAATACCCAGTGTGCCACTCACTGTTCTGTCTTTGTGTGTCAATGCTGAGCTGTGCGGCAGGTCCGAAGCCGGCCGAATTAAAGGCTCTGACAGTGACGCTGTAGTTCCCCTCTTTGACCTCCAGGGGCGCCATCACCCCTGTGATGTTTTGAATCAGTGTGTCGTGCAGACGCTGCCTCCTCGCCGGCCTGCAGCTCACCTGGTATCCAAGGCCACGACCTCCAGCCTCACGGAGGTCAGGATCCTGCAGAGAGACGAGATGTTTCGCATTTATACCACAGTCATTTGGAAACATTCAAACTGTTAGAGCCGGATCCTGATTCTGACTTTGATTTAGTTTCATCTTCAGCTTTTGACAAAAAACTGCAGTCAGATATTAGTCATTTGATCTGCGACATTTTAGTCATCTCTACCTCTTTTTTTTTTTGTACCTCTAAGGACTCTGAGGCTGCAGCTTGTTGTTATTTATCATGTTTCAGATTCTGTTGACTGAAGCTTAACGCAGTGTTAGTCCATTAGTGAGTTTTCACTAGTACTGCAGATAAAGTTTAGTCCATGAATCTGTTTCTATGTTACTTCTAATAACTGTTTATGTTAATGTTTGCTAACATTACTGACAGAGACATAACATTTCATAATGCTGCCTGATTGCGCAATGCTACGTTCAACTGTCTGAATCCACTCCTGATCAGGAGCGAGGCCACAGCGTGCAGGGCCGTGAATAACAGGCTGCATTTAAACCACTGTCAGTCTTTACATGATCATTTAGTAGTTCTTGTGCCACATTTAAACCATGTCCTTGTTTTCAGGTGCGATGCCTCGTTGCTGGATTGCTGTTCTTCAGACTTTGAGTCACAGAGGAAACAGCAAACACAGCAAAAGCTTTAAGAGCTGAGTGTCTGCGTCTTTGTTGATATTTGGACGCAGAGAAAACCATTCAAACATTTTATTTTCTTGGACACATCAAAAAGAACTAAACAGAAGACGTGAGACTTCACACAGAAAATGACCTCCTTCTTTATACAGTGAAGGGAAACTGTTTTATAGGTTATAGGTTATAAGTATTTCTGCTGTACCTTCCACATGAGATGAAGGTGAAGAGAATCTGCTCTCTCCACTCGGTAACACACCTCTGGAGGTCTGGAGGGCGCTGGCAAAGAAAAGAACTTGGAATCAATGTGGTCTCATTTTTTGGACTCTTTAAAATCACTTATTTAACGTCACTGGTTTATTATTGCAGTGCCACATGTGCCTCATTCCAGGAAGTCTTCCTCAGTTTTACCTCTGTCCAGCGTCCTCACAGTGACGTCAGGGCTCCAGTTGCTCCAGATGTGGTACTTCCTGCAAGCCACAGCAGCTCTGTAGACGGTGAACGGCAGGAGGTCTTTGATGGTGTAGACCTGCTCCTGATGTTGAAACACAGGAGAGACATCTGGAGACTGGAAGCAAAGCACAGACAAACAAAGACTGACTAGGATCAGGGCCAGGCTCCAGGGAAGTCAACATCAGTCAGTGTACTGATGCTAACCTGAGACCATGTCTGAGCGCCGTCGACTCTGTAGTGAAGCCGACAGCTGCCGTCGCTGCTGCTTCTCCAAGACACAACAACAGAGTCGTCAGTGGAGCCGAGGACAGTTAATACAGGAGGAGAGGGTTTGACTGAGGAGACAGACAGAGGAGAGGGTTACTGTGAAGTGATCACAAGTCAAACAGCGTCGTCTGTGGGCGACTGACCTGCTTCATAAAGAAACACAGTGTGAGGCTGGGATCTGATCTCACTCCTCCTCAGGTAGTTTTTTATCCTGGCTGTTACATTGAGGGTGGAGGCCGGGTTGAAGATGGCGTGACAGGAGATGATTTTATTCACACTGAAGAAGAAAAAGACAAAATGACATATTTAAAGTTAATTTCCATGATTTCTGAGGTTGAATAGTAATGTGTGTTTACCTGCTGAAGGTGAGCGAGACGTCAGGCTCAGTGTGGCTGTCGGACTCCTGACTCAGCTCACAGGTCATGGACGTGTATAACGTGTGGTAACACGTCATGTTCAGAGTCTCTGCAGCAGAACAACAGGAGCATCCAGCTTTAACAACAAACTGCACTTTCACTAAAACAGGAAGAATAATGTTGGTGCTGTGGTGGAACATGACAAAGTACGTTTACTCAAGCATAACACTGAAGTACAATTTTGAGGTACTTGTACTTCATTTGCACTTGATTCTTCTACTTCTATTTACATGCTTTTATTTAAGTGACACATTAAAGAATGACTTTTACTGTGTGGTATTGATACTTGTGGTGAAGTTGTGTATCTGAAAACTTCCTCCATCTCTGGAAATGAGTTAAATCATCAGCCACAAGCTGGGAGAGTGTGTGGAGTGTCACTGAGTCAGTGGTTATACTCAGGTTTAAACTCAGGTCAGACACAAACATCAGGATATTTCACTGCTGTGTGTGTGTGTGTGTGCTCACTCTGTACAAACGAAGCCAGTCCGGGGCCACAGTCTCTGAGGTCAGTGACACACACTCTCTCATCGTCTTTACACAGCTTCAGATCAGAGTTCTTCACCGTCACTTCTGACACACAAACACACAGAAAACAAGAACTGACGCTGACAGGAATCCACCGAGAACACACACTCAGCTGACGGCAGATCACCATCTGTATTTGTTTTGGAAATCTAAATAAATGCACTAAAATTCACCACATTTATTTTAAGATACAGGCCCAGTTTTACAGCTGAGGTGTGAATTAAAACATGATGTGATTAAATGTGGATTATTCTCTGCCTGGGCTCAGGGTTAATACTTCAGTTATTACTTCTTATTACCGATGCCTCTAATATTTCGTTTAAATTTTGCTGTCTGAAAATCATTTGGTGACTGATACAGAGCAAATTACTTTGATGTTATTTATTTGTTTTAAGGGACATCAATGTAGAACCGGAACCTCTGGGACTAGATTGGCCCCTTAGTAAGAGTAGTGTATAGGCATGGCAGTGACCCATATGAGTGTAGAGTTTAACAACTGAATAAAGGCTCATAATTTATTGGAATCAGAGAAACAACGTCCTGGGGAATTCAGTTAATTTCTAGATCTTTTATTAATACATATCTGAGAATAGTTGTTTAAATCTACACACAAAACACTTTAGTCCAGACCAAGGCTTAAACCATGGCTGTCCCATGAGTTCAACACTTAAATAACAGACTAAATAAATGCAATATATGACTTTTATTGTGAAAATCTGTAGGCAACTCACCGTGAGAGAGACACACAGAGGCTCATCTCACTGTCAGGTGGCAGAGTACAGTTTAGAGACCACATGTCCATGGCTGGAAAAGAGTCAGTTATCCATAAAATCAACTGTTCTTGTCATCCGTTTCATTAAACAAGCTCACTGTTCATCAGGAGCTGAACTCAGTTAAGCACAGAGAATGTATCATTCTTATCTCTGATGTATTTGAAGATGCGGGCTGGCCATTGGATGGATGATAAAGATGGTACAGTTTTATGGATACGCTGACTTTCCGGCTGGCATCAGACATGTCGATGCTAAACATGCTTGCCACCTGGACGTGATGAGCCTCTGTGTTCATGTGAGGATTACAGACCCCTGCAATAAAAATCTGTGCATTGTTATCTGTTGTTAGTGTTGAATACTCTGGGACAACCGTAGTTCGCTGGTCTGGACAAGGTGATTTTAGTGTAGATTCGTATTTATTCTCGAATGTCTCGATAATAAGATCTGAAAGTAACTGACCTCAGAGACAGTGTTCTCTCTGATTCAACCAAATTGAGCCTTTGTTCGCTGATGGCTACTGCGCACCGGTCTTGCGTTCATCACTACTCTTGCTGAGACCCAGTTCAGAGTCACCAGTTCGATTCGGCTGATGATGCATAACGAATGGTGTCTATGTATCGACGAATGTGAACAGGCCCAAATGAAATATTGGGGCATCGGGCCGGAAATGACAATGGTGGTAACCTGAGGCCAGAATAATCCGTTTGATGCGTCGTGCAATTCACGCGGCTGGCTGAATGTCAAAATGAAATGGTGGTGTGCGTTGTTGGTTTCAAAACAAATGCAGATGATGATCTGCCGTCGGCTGATGTGGTCGATGATTCCTGGCGTCATTCTTGTTTTCTGTGACTGTTGTTTGTGTGTCGAAGTGACGTTGAAGAACTCGATCCTGAAACTGATATGGGCGGTGTGTGTCGCGGGCTCAGCGGCCCCGGACTGGCTTCGTTTGTACCAGGTGAAACACACTGCAGCTGATGGCTCTGATGTTTGTGTCTGACGCCTGATGTAACTTTGCGGCTCGGTAACGCTCACGCCTCTGCGTGACTGATGTTTAACTCATTCGAGATGATACTGAATCACCGCAACTTCTGCGGTATCAGTACTGCGCGATGAGATCGTTCTTCAATGAGCTCGGTATGGGGGTGGAAGGTCGTGCTGAATGGTGAGTGCCTCAGGTGTGTGGTAGCGGTGATCGTCGTTCACCGCGCCAGCTGTTTGAATGAGTGCTGGGACTGGTGATGAGGCCTGGTCTTCTGCTGCGGGACTGTGTTCGCGTTGCGTCATGAGGCTGAGGTCGAGGAATCGGCTCTCGCTCACTCGGCAGGCAAACACGTTTATTCGACCTCGAAATTGACTGGGCTGTGTCGTTTTGTGCTGGCCGGTGGGTATGCTCCGGCCTCCGCCAGTGTGAGGCAGCCGGATAAGGCTTGCCGCGGGGATCGGGTCCCGGCCACCACTGTGTTTCTTTTGTGAGGTCGGTCGCCGGACGACGGCAACGGCGTGATCGCCGTGACCTCGGCTCGCAATGTCTCGGTCGACCCTGCCTGGCGTGGCTGTCACTCGGCCACTGACGACTCCTGTTGTTTAACGGGCGCAACGGCGGCCGACGCTTCGACTTCTTCTGGGCTGAAATGACCATCAACTGA
>BRZM01001371.1:55524-65714 GCA_033238685.1 Lates japonicus | reverse complement strand
GGTCAGGCTGCCGGAAGTGACAGCGCGAAGTTCTCACATCGATGCACGAGCAGGGCCCTTTATTTGTACATCCACGAGATGTAAGGTCTGGGCATTTGAATACGGTCGGCCCAAAATATTCCAGAAATGACAGTCTGTCAAACCGAAATAAATGAGCCGCACACCAGCAGAGCGCCTGGTACTTCCTTGCCGATACCCATCTCCCTCAGCACCGTCGCCTCAGCCAGCGGTGCCATTTCATTGGTCAACCGTTCGTTAACCGATCGCCCTCACCAGCCCGGTTGCCTGGCGGCATCATCTCTGCCGTTTGCACGTTCGCCGAGGCCTTCAAAAGCGCAAGACGTCTTTAAAACCAGTCACGTCCAAAACCAGTTTTCGTCACGACCAGCAGTCAATACGGGAACGCCAACGCCTGGCATTCTCGTCTCGTGCACGATAGTCCGTTTTTCGATGTTCTTCTCGACGGTAACCACGCCGACGGATGATTTAGCCGCAAAATAAACCCGGAAACAAATTAGGCCGGGCTAACATTTATTGTTTGTAATGATCAGTTAATTGTCTATCAGTGAGATGTCAGCCTTTAAACTGCCAGATGTCCCAGTTTACCGACCGAAGACCAGATCAGCACTGGTTTACGACAAAAACAGAAAGCAGCAATCACGTTGTTGTTCGGAAATCAGCAACATACCAACGATCACCAGCCTAGTAATCATAAAATGAAGATGAAACACGCAGAGACATTATCAGCAAACCAAAAACACTTTATCTCACGCGTCAGCAGAAATGACCTCAGATAACTTGCCGAAGAACAGAAAGGCTTACCGCCTGGTTCGCGCCCTCAGCCATCTCAGCCTGTTGAACTGTTCTTTTCAGTGCTGTTCACAACCGCTTGTTTGGCATTAGAGTCTGTACCCCTTCAGCTCTGATATAAACGAGTCTGCAGGGTAAATGCCAGGTTAGGCACGATCATATAGCAACAAGCCGTTGGCATTTGTAACACAGCAATCCAGCCGCACATACAGAGCCGAGATTATATCGCTCACAACGCCGTGTGTCCATTTGCAACCAAACACGAGTTAACCATTGTTACCGACGAAATTAACAGCTCACGCGGACATAGCCTGACTTATTGAACACAGCAAAGCGAATTCTTCGCGTGAAAGCTCGGCAATGCGAGGGTCGGTCAGAAAACTCGTTGTTCATCTGCGTTTCACCTCAACGATTATTTTTCTTCTGCATCAATACGTCAATATTCATCTGCGGCCGGTCAGTCTGCCAGCACCAGCGCCTGCGTTCGACGACGCCACAACGCCCACAAACGTCAGCAAACCCGCCCGGACACTGGCCTCGGACGGGACGAAGCTGGTTCTGCGGGCAGCACCAGACCGCGTGCTCACGTTCACGACACGATCCTCGTCATCAGCCAGACGCCAGGCACCGACGCCTCAGAATGTTGGCGCCGCCCGGCCCACCCACGCCCTGTAGTCTGATCGCCAGACGGCCGCTGCGGCCACTCATCCAATCTTCACGTGGCGGTCAGAGAGCATGGCTCAGGTTAACGTTGACTTGCTCGCGAGAAAGCAGTGACATGGAACATGGCGTTCAGTCCTCCGAGAGACGAGAAGAACGATTCCAGTCGTTTCGTTGCGAGTAATCACCAGTAATCAGTTGGCTGATTGTTAACGCTGGTAACAGTTATATTGGTCACTTCCTCAGAACAGCGCGATGCGGTTTTCAAAAACTGCCACGTAAAAGAGGAATGCAACAAACACCGCATCACCTCCAGCGCGCCCACGTCACAGAGAAAACCAACAGCAAGGTGATGCATGGTTCATACAGGGTTGATGGCCCACGACAGCCGAAAGCGACGTACCGTCTTTGTGAGTTCACCACCGTCGCCAGCAGACGTCAGAGCCGCCTTCCTCAGCGCACACCAAAGTTGTGTTAAGTGACGCAATCTCAACCGGGCCCACTGAAAGCCCACTTTGACGCGTCAGCAGGCTGGTCCTGCGTACAGTGAGTTCTTCACCAGAATAGAATAACCATCTATCACCACGACGTTCACGCATCGCAGCATGTCACGCCTCTGTGTTGTAATGACCGGATGGAATGAGCCTGACACTCGTTGCACTGGATTACATGTAATATTGATATCTGTGAGCCCTGCTCAGTTGCGAGCGGCCGTGGTTGCGTGCGTGCAGCAAACTGCGATTAGGTTATCAGCAGCGACAGCAGCGTCAGGCACGCACTGTTTGTGCCGCGCAACAAAGTCATCCATAAGCACGATTAACATCGAGTTCACCATCAGTAACTCAACTTCCGTGGTTAAATGACCCTCCATCATTTCAGCCTGTCACCCTTTTTCACCACCGCTCTAATCATGCAGCCTGAACAGAGCCCGTACCGAGTATTCCACCAGACGCACATGAACAGCACACACGCCGCGAGCATCTGCCTGTTCTTCCTATCTTCGCGTTACGACCTCACAGAGCCTGCCGCCAGAGGCCGATACCACCGGTGAAAGTCAGTGATCGGCCTGTTTTACCGAGGTCACACCAGGCCGCCCACTGCATGCCCGCTTCAGCCCGAGCCGCGCCCGCCGAGTGCCCGCGAGCAGCGCAGCCCAGTCAGCACTGCCGCAGTGCAGCCGTCCAAACAATACAGCAGTCAGATCATCAGAACACTGCACCCGTTAATCATCGATCGGGCTCAGCACCAGTTACGATAAGCGGGATATCAGACAGCGTGAACCGTGCCGTCCAACGCATCAGTGAGCACGGTCATGGCGGTGAGAGGCCGCAAACATCAGTCATCAAAATGTGCAACGGTTGTCGATGCATTGCCGCCGAAACCAGTTCCGGATTACTAGTAGGTGAAACGTTATTTTGGAGCCCAGCCGATCATTTTCAATCAAGAAACCAGTCTTCAAGACGAATGAAATGCGTTGTTTGTTTGATCAGTCAGAACCGGAGAGCCGCATCGCGTGCATGTCTGAGGCTCGGGTCGAGTTGTGTAAATCGGTCAACGGAGCAGCAGTGTCACCATCCGAGGAACACACCGGAGGCAAGACATCAAAAGAAACTTCAACGGGCGTAATATCGTCATTGCTGGCCACCAAATAAACGCTGGCATCTCTTTCATATGCACTGGGCATCTGTCCGAAAACACCCCAGATAGCAGCGATTCGCGCGTGCGTGCAGCGTTTCAGCAGATGTGATGGCGTTTCGTGAGTCTTCCGCAGCGTCGGTCCAACATCAAACGTTCGAACGCCAGGGGCTCAACTGCTCATTCCAATAGGTCGCAGTGAACTGGTCCAACAGGTCTGCAACCAACAGTAGTAACATTTGGTACAGCAACATCATCATTGTTGTCATAAGCGACTTAGCGGTTGCATTATCAAAGAAAGAGTTAAATACCAGTCAGCACCATTTAAGCGTAAAGAGCGAAAATTTAGTGCTTGCTGAAAATGACCAAAGATTACTTGCCGTCAAACAGCCGAAGGCTCTTTCGTCAATTGGTTCGATCACGCCGGTTTTGCTTTTGTTTCGAGTTACGCAATTATTTGCGCCAGTCCACAGGTAAGACAGAGCAGATTTTTCGGTCGACCAACAGCTCACGCCAGCCAGGTTGCGTCTTCCAGAGCGAATATCTGCGAGACACTGCCGGTTGTTCGACGTGACCAGTCGTTTTCCTGCGCCGACGACCACACCTTGAGGCCGTGGTCGCCGGCCCGGGGAGGCCATGTATTTCCTACCGGGTCCCACGCCAGACCTTAACCAGCCCAGTGTGTCCGCAGACATGTTACCATCTCTGGAGACGCAGACACAACAGAGGGACATTAATGATTTAGCCTAACAAGGAAATCCTGCTCTGTCTTACTTAGATATAGTGGTTTAATAATACGAGAGTGTAAATGGCTTCAAAATAAAACAAACCAGCATGATCAGTTAGTTAATGAAAAGGAATTATTCAACTATTTTAGCTAGTAAATTAATCTTTTGGTCATTTTTCAAGCAAACTAGAATGCTCCTTCTATACCATGCTTAAATGGTTGCTGACTGAATGTTTAACTCTTCTTTTGATAATGCAGCCCTTTAAATTCAGCTTATGACTTATGAAATGATACACTGTGAAGTGGTACTGTGCAAAATGTTACTACTTTTAATTTGAGACACGGATGTTTGGATTGATTCATGCGATGTTATAGATGAGCTTAGCTAGTTCTACCTGGGAATTTGCGAGCGTTCCAGATGACGATGGTGTTGTCGACGCTGCAGGAGGCCAGCCACACGTCATGAGGAGACCATGCCACGTCCATCACATCTGCAAACAAAACACACACAATAATAATATCAAAAAATCATCAGTCGTTTTAGATAGTGTACCAGTTAAGGATACTAGCAGAAGAGGGTTCCATATTTGCATATGTGTGTGTGTACATACATTTAAGCTGTGTGTGTGCCCTACCTCCAGTGAATCAGGATGGTGACACACCTCCACTGCTCCACGTTGGCCAGTTTACTGCTCGACCCGAACACCGTGCTCGGACCGATGAATCTGCAGACACATACACACACAGTCACCACAAACCACCAGTTCTGACTGATCAAAACAAAAACAGCACATTTCATTTCATCTTAAAACTCGTTCTGTGGTGAAAATAGTCAAGAAACTGATCCAAAAATGTGATTTTACTTTCTAAATGATCAAGACTGGACTGTAACAGCAAATGCATCAACTGTATTTGCACATTTTGTAGTTTGTGTGTTTACATACGCAGCTCTCCTCCACACCATGACCAGCTTGTCGTCTCCTCCTGATGCCAGGTACAGCCCGTTGTTGGACCAGCGCACACAGTTCACACACGCTGCAGAGACAAACACTTCTGTTAACTCCGCTTATAAATACAACTGGTGCTGAGGAGGTTGTCCGATACGGTGGACATTAATAGCACCTGGAGTGCAAGATGTTCCTATTATTAAATCTGACTGCTTGTATATTTATTTGGGCCAATGACACTGCAGCAGTGCAATGAATACAAACACACTCTCCTGCTGCTGGACACTCAGCAGACGCAGCTGTCCATGGAGAACAAAAATGTGGGCATACAGAGCTACTGTGGGCAGCTGGAATAATATAATACATCAATAAAACAAACCCATTTTCTTCCACATCTCATCTCACTGACTTCCTGATATCTATCAGCCTCTAGCGAGCGTCTGTCTGTGCTGCTGACAGGACTTTTGCTGGTAAAGTCAGTAACGCCATAACAGAGGTCGGAGTCAGTGAGGACTGAACAGATGGATGCTTCAGCAGCATGTATGTGCTGTTCATGTCTCACATCTGGTGTGAATTCTCAGTTACAACAGACTTCTGACTGAGAAGCACATGAACTAGAACAGGCAGTGGGATCAGTAGAAAAAATACAGTGACAGAGGCTACAAAGAATGAATAAGAAGTCATTTAACCCACAGGAGACTGGGTTGCACAGTGAACAGACTCAGTGTTAATATCATTACTTATGGGTGAACTGTATTTAATTACTTGCAGCACACAAATGGTCATTACTGTTGCTACTGTATAACCTTATTAATAATCACACAGACATACACACACACACACACAACACAACCCTTCATAAGAACAAACACAGAATACAGATATCAAATATTACATACATATATCCAGTGTTATAACAACAGGTCACTCGAATGTCAAATTAATGCTGACAAGACTCGTTTCCATCCAGATCCATTTTTTAACTTTAAGAGAGAAAGCATGGTTTTCAGGCTGACGTGGCGCTCACTATGTGCTGTGTGTCTGTTTTGATGTTTAATGAACTGTCAGATGGGCTGATGACAATTTTCCACTTTTTTGGGGAATGAAGTTCTATTCTATTCTAGTGAAGGGCCTCACTGTACACACCAGTTAATGTGCTGTGCTGACAGTGTGAAAGTGGTGGAAAGCTTCAATTAGGTTGGTTGGTTGCATCACCAAACTTTTCTAACTTTCTGAATTCATTAGACTCACAGTTTGTGCTGCACACAGCAGGAAATGCAGCTCCCTGTGTGTCACCTTTAGCATTTAGTTAGTGAACTTCTAAAAAGTTGGTACAGTGTCGCTTTTCCGTGATACTTGTCGTGTTATCCAACCCTGTTATGAAAGACCATACGGTACATCCACCTTAGCTATTTAGTTTTTTCCTCTGTGAGCGTGGAAGCAGCAGAGGTGATCACAGTGTTTGTTGCATTTGTCACTTTACAAGCATTGTTCATAGTAAAACAGTTTTAGAAGAAACCGCATCTCAAGCGCTGTTCACAGGAGTAATCAACAATATAACAATTTACCAAACATTTCTACATTCAACAATCAATACAGATAAAGCTGGTTACCTAGGTGATTGTCCATCTGGCAAAGCATTTTGGGAATATTCTCGTTCTTCTCGTCCTCCTCTCGGAGGACTGGTGCCATGTTCCATATCATCACCTTTCCAGAATCCTCTCCTGAAAACAAATCCAACATTAATACAAAACCCATACTCTCCTGACCCGTATTTCCTCTCCACACATGGAAAGACAGATGGGGAAATATTTTTAAGCAGCAAAATAAATCTGTAATCTGAGGCTACAGGAGAACATTTAGTGGAGTGTGATGCAGATTCAGAGCTGACACCAACACGATCTGAAATGTGTCGAATTCAGCACAGCGTCCCAAAACAGTGAAGCAAGTTCAGTGTCAGTAGACGTAAACGATAGTCCTGGTCTTACCTTGCCCACCAGTTGCAAACTTTGTCCCATCAGGGTGAATATCGACAGAAAATATGGGTTTGCCTGTGAAAAACGACACATAAGTTGGCATTTAATGGCATTAGTCATTAGACACAGACTAACAGATACTGTAGACTGATATTGTAGATAGATAACCAATAATAATTGAGAATGCAAGAAGAAAAATAGTCATTAAGGGAGTAAACACTGAATGAGACACAACGCAGGGATATCACAGTGACCTCCACTTTTTATTTACCAGGCTTCACACTGTCAGCCTGATGGAAAATTCCTTTACTTTTCTGTGATTTCCCACAGCTAAGTCAGAACATGTCCATAATCTGAAACTGTTGTTGGTTTCGTTAGTGACTGTGGATTAGCTCGACATGTGCTCCAGGATTTTACTGTAAATGGACCTACAGCATTTGTGAAAACCTCTGACATTACTCAAATAATATATTAATCCTCCAACTCTGTCTTTATGTAATACAGCTGGATTGCACAATATTTACAAATGCCAGCAGCAGCTGTTTGCTATATAATCTATTACCTAACCTATATTTACCCTACAGATGAACATATAAGAATACTGAAGAGAACACAAGGAGTAAAGATACATAGATACAAATACCAAACAAACAGTTTGTGAACAACACACAAAAAAAAAAAGAACAGGTTCAACAGTAAAACACAGAGACAACAGGGAGCAAACATCACAGATTAAGGCAGTAGAAACTATTTCTCTCAATTCATTAACAAGTTATCAAGTCATTTCCTGCTGACGCTGTGGGATAAGTGTTTTTGGATGTTTGCTGACGTGTGTCTCTGCATGTTGTTTCATCTTCATTTTTGTAATTACCTTTAGAGCTGAAGTGATCAGTTGATCAAACAAAACATGAAAAACTTGCTGGTTCCAGTTTCTTTAACATGAGGATTTGCTGCTTTTCTATTTTACATCATGATAAACCCAGTACCTTTGAGCTCTGGACTCTTGGTCAGATAAAACAGGACATCTTTGAAGACTACTTGTTTTAGAGAGAAACTGTGAAGAGTATGTCTCACTATTCAATAGACAGATTAACTGGTCATTTAAAAAAAAAAACAATAAGAATATTTAGCCACAGTTGAGATTTTGTTTCTCAAGGTTTATTTTTGCTTTCATCATCCATCAGCTCAGGTTATATGCCTAAGAATGACTCAAAAAATGACTGCTCAGTACTTTTAAAGACAAAATACTAAATATTTGTTGTTCCAGGTTCTCACATGTGAATATTGATGAGTTTCTTTATTTGCATGACAGAAACTGAATGTCTTTGGGTTTTGGACGAGCTGGATATTTAAAGACATCACCTTGGCGCTTTGGGAAATTATAGACTTTATTACTAAACAATAAATTAATCTATAACAAATATAAAACACAATTTAATTAAGAGGACAATCGGTTCTAATTAGTTGATAATGAAAATAACTTTTACTAGCTTTGAGAGCATTAGTGTTGAGAGTCATTTATCAACAAAAATACCAAACATCTGCTGGTGGCAGCTTTGTTTTTCATTTAACTCAGTTTTATTGAATTTTATCATTTCTTTAAATTTTTTGTTGATGCATGTATTCAACACTTAGACCTGCATCTCGGATGAAAGGAGAGTACAAATAAAGTTTTTCTCATTATTCATTTTTTCATCAGTAGTATTTTTAAACGTGAGGCTTTGCTTGCTGTCCTTTCCGTATTGTTGTAAATGATGTTGCTACTGTTACAGGAACGTTACTGAAGATCAAATGTATCTGATCATCTGGTCTTCCCCTTTGGTTTACCGGCATGTTGTGACAGACATTTGCAACTCTTACACAAAGCCTCACAGACTGAATAACTAGTCTCAAAACAAATTACTTTAACTGGCAGACAATAACTGTCAGCAGCAGCCTGAAATCAGGCCATTTCTCCAACGGTTAAATTTCCCAAACCGACAGCTCGGAGTTTCACCACGATACTTTTCTAAGCTCCATGATGCTCTTCTGTCACTGAAATAAAAAACGAAATATAAAACGTCGCTAAAAATGCCGTAAATGCACAAAACAACAAGTCAGTTTTGAAACCAACTTGACATGGGTAATTTGGCAGGTGTTACTAACGTCAGGGTATCCAGAGCTAGCTGGGAAGAAGGGGGCTAACTAGCTAGCTAGCTACGGTTAGCAAGAGTTATTAAGACGTAGAGAGAGAAGTGATACTGTTAATGACAAAACACCCGTGTAAGGTTTACTTGTGTTAAGTCTGCTTTGTGAGCGATCAATATGACAAACAAGTCAAACAAGTGTCGAATTCACCACCACCATCATGCCTTATCAATTCACCCTCCGACAACAAAAGCCCAACTTGGTCCAATAGATTCCTGCACAAGCTACTCGTCAGGGCTCACCCAGCTCGGCTTCAGTAGCTTCATTTTCAACCGATTTTAAACGTCCTCCGCTCTTATTTCAACAAAAGCCCGTCCAGCAGCCGCTGGGCCGAGAACCAACGCTAACCCTCCCTTTGTCCTTCAAACTCTGTCCGACACTTTGCTGTTTTGTGGTTCCATCTCGTAGCAGCATCCCTGACACCCTGAGTCTCATACACCGTGAGGTGCGCCACCCGACGACAAGTGAGTGACACTGCACAGAAGTGCTCAATATTTTAACGGACAGGAAACGTGCATGGTGGGCAGCTGTCAGAATAATCCACAGGCAGCGCCACAAAACATACAACAGAGGAAAACATCCGGTAATATTTTCAAGGATTTTATGTTTTTATGCTTTATTTAGTGTGATTAGTCAACCTTGAGAACAAATATCCATCAAATTTGACATTTCGATGGAAAATTCACCGATAGGACTTTATTTTGAAATGTCATAAATCTGCAGCAAACCTGAATTTAAACTGACGGAAAGAGGTAGTAAAGATACGTAAAAATAAACCATAAGTAAAATGTGTAGTAAAGAAAGTATTCAAAGAACTGAAGCATGATGGTACAATGCTACTCATTCACATGGAGGTTACACACTTAAATACTACTTTAGTCAACATTTGTATTAGTAATATCATCCCTCCAGAATTTAGATTTGCTTTAATGTTTATGTTGATGAAAGACATATTTTGATGTCTTCGTCATCTCCATCACAAGTTGAGTTTAAACTAGGGGATGTAATTTAAAATAACAAGAAAGTTGAAGATCGTTGGAATCAATATCAAGAACAATATATCTAAAACAAATACAATTGATTTTATTCACAGACACAGTTTATGATAGGTTTCCAGTTTCCACAATCGGGATAATGAACACAGACAGGAATTGGCAGTTGAGTAGTTGACAAAAAGCCTACTTGATCCTGTTCAGGAGTGAATTTGTAGAATAAACAATCATCCAGCCACAAGAAAAGGAAGATGGA
>BRZM01001371.1:21148-37695 GCA_033238685.1 Lates japonicus | reverse complement strand
GGTGAAGACAGCTGATCGATCGGGCCGGAGTAGATCCATATTGTGATCCTGGTGAATCCCCTCACAGCGATGGTGCCTCAAACATGGTTATATACTGGGCATGGGGCTCATCAAAGTCTCCAAGGCTGGACGAGTACATGCATGTGAGCATGAGGTTTCAAATATTCCTGTGATATTGGAAAATATGGAGTGGAAAAGTGTGTATATGGAAAACACAGGCCTGTTTTTAAAGATGGTTTCATCATGTCCATCAATGACTGTTAGGTTTGTAGAAATCTTCTCTATTCTTTCTTAGTGGTATTTTTAAGCTGGGCTTCAGTGTGTTAGGCTTGCCTCCTTCCAACAAAAGAGGCAGGCAGTCTGACGCCAAGGCAGGCCTCCACAGCCACACGTGACTTAAAGCCCTTGTTGAAAAACCTCAGAAGTGTGTGTATTGTGTGTGATCATGTGAGAGGAATAGGCAGGCACATCACAGGCAAATGAGCAGAACTCAAGGAGCAACATATTTATCAACAACTGTTGCGAAGCGGGCTGGTTGTTTCAACCTTGCCTGGGAGGTGCAGTTGTTGATGCCTGATGTAATTTTCCTAAACTAGCAGAAGTGCTCACTGCTTGAATTCCTGTAACAAGTCTGTGTGTGACGAGCGTGGATCTTTGTGTCAATATCTCAAAAGTCGCGTCATGATGGTAACACTGCTTACCAGAAACATGCAGAGACATTGACTGCACTATAGTGCCCATGGACTCACCAATAAGTGTGACCCACATGAAGGCTGTGCGTAAACGCACAAATATACTCAGAATGTAAAGTATTTCATGAAACACAGGATAGGCCTGGACAAATCCACATGCATGATAGATCTACAGGAAGACAAGTTTAGATCAAACACTCTGCTATATAACCAGATGTTCTCAGGTTAAAACTTTCAGTGCATGAGAAAAAAGAAATCGAGAGATGCCAACACAATTTACTTCCTTATAGTCACAGTCCATGCTTGAGGGATTAAACAGCAAATAGAAAGCCCATAACATGTAAAATCCTCTGATCAGAATCAACTGCCCACTTGGGTTCAATCACCAATTCCTTAACACCACAGTCGCAGCGTGCAAACAGCTCAATTTCATCCTGTCATCAGAACAGAACTATAAGCACATTCTCACATAACGAGAACATGGTGAAAAATGACCATGGCCTCCATGTAGAGCCTCTTGGCAGCCACACGCTGGCTGCGAGCAGGAACACCAGGCTGCTGACTACGGAAGCATCTTGGCAATAAATGCACCCATGGTGGAGGGACAGCGAATGCAGCACAAGTCTTGTATGTAGGTGAAAATATCTTGCTAGGCTTCCAGAAGCTCCTCAGTCTCAGTCAGTTAAAATGATCTGATCAGTGTGTTGAAGTCTAAATAATAAAAATACCGTGGACGTCCTCGGGTCCGTAGTCCTCGTTGTGTGCGATACCGGTGAGTGGATGAGCTGGAGATACTGCCTACAGCACACATACCTCCACGCAGCATGGACACCCAGCTGTCCGTTTGGCCGCTAAAAGTTCTAAATGTCCACTTGAAGCCTGGCAGGTCCCACAGAGAGGCCTGTATGTGCAGTGTCGCCGGCTGGGCAGCTGTTTGCATGCCAGTGTGTATGATATGGTGGGGAGGCACAGGCAGGGCAGCATTATCTGCTAAATTATCCTCAGTGATTATTTGTAGCAGGTTTCTTCGGACTTCGCGTGAAGTTTTTAGCTGGAATAGGCAGAATTTGGAGACCAGCGGTACAGGGTAGTGTGTCCCTCTGTAGTGCATGCATGCATTAAAACGGATGCAAGGCGGTGCCCGGCTCGGTTCAGTGCTCACTCTGTATGTCGCCAAAAAACTTTCTCACTCCTGGTCGTCTTTCTCGTGTGGCCACACGGAGCATTAGTGTCTCTTCAACCAGCCTGCGCTCTTGTCCTGTGGACCTTTGAGAGGATGTGGGGAGCCAAAAATAGTTTTAGAAGGTTCCTGGAAAAAATGTACAAATATTAAATCTTCATAGTTTAAACATGTATAACATGAAGACCTAATATTTGACCTTGTATGCTATTCTAGGAGTGTATTTATATATCGAATATAATGGTGGTCTATGGGAATGCTTTTAGTTACCTGCAGGTGAGACAAACTGAAGCCATATATCAAAATACATTCATAAGCTATATCATGGCTAAAGCCAGTTTCATTCCTCAAATGCTTCTTCAGAAAAGGCCAGGCACTGAAAAAATGTTGGTGTTGGTGAATCAGCTTTCTACAGGCAGTGTGTTTGCTCACTGCTGTTTGGAAGCAGTTATAGTTTTGTTGTCAGTTTCCTGTGAGGGTAGATTTCACGGCTGGCTCTTCTCTGCAGCTGCTCCTCCTGTGGTGAAACTGTTTAGGCGAGGCTCTCTTCCTTAAAATAATATTTGCACCATCTATTTGGCAGCTGTTGGCACTAAAGTCTCATCCTCTCCTGACTAATAAAACCATATGCTGCTCAATCAGGTTTAAAACAAACAACTAGGATTTTTTGCAAATTAGATTTTGACCAAGTCTAGAGTCTGACTCAGTAACCAGATGGAATCGATAGAGACATTAAAACAGCTGGGAATTTCTGTTGTGTGGCCCGGCATGATGTGTGAAGGTAACCTGCCGTTCACTCCCATTAAATAAGACAGTCATAGCACTGGTTAAGGTGGTAAATACTTCTGGTGAAACTGCGCTCTGCTGCTCTGACTGTGAGAGGCAGTAGAAAACACACAGGAAATCTGGACATTTACCGTCATTATCATCGTTTAAACGACCAGTTCATTTTCTCTGGCTGCAATTCACTGCTCTTTATGCCAGTACTGACTTCATAAAGGCCATTTCCATTTATTCATAATATAATAATAAATACTGCCTCACTCAAATGTCTGTACTCACATTAGCAGTGCACTCTGATATCGTAGTCTGCAGGTTAAAAGCCCAGCACAGACAGCCTCAACTGCAGTAAAGTATTCTCACATTATCCACAATTGTACAGCAGCTGAGATAATAAATCAAATCAGCTAATCAAAACAACAAACTTGTAAGAGGGGCAGAAAGTTCATCCTCACAGTCCCAGAGAAACTACCACAGGACTGTTCATTATAGAATATGAATATATATGGGGCAGCAGCATAAACAGTATTGAAAGTCACAGATAACAAGCAGCTTAGTTTGAAAATCAAACTCCATGTGTTTAAAAAAATAAAAGAATAAAATAAAAATATCTCTTCTGTGATGGTGATGTGCACCAGGTAGTTGAGTGAGATCACTTTTGACATGCTATTGAGGCCTGAGGTGATACAACGAGACCAGCCCAGAACATTCAGAACAATGCTACTTTTCTATAATTTGAGAGAAAATACTTGCTAAATCTGATAGCTAGGTCAATCAGTACAAAAGCTAAACTGCTAAGCCAAAGAGTTGTTCAAAATCATATGTTTGCAAACTGGTCATGAACCTATAAGGCAAATTTGGCATTTTGCCTGCGTCTCAGTCAAGCCATATTTGACTGTACACTCGCTGTTGTTCCCAGAGATTTCTGTATGAATGTCTCGATGGTGGCGGGCAACAGTTGCCTCTCCTCTCACTCTCAGCTGTTACACCTGCAGGGGAGGCAGGCAGTGACTGAGGTGCAGTGTGCTGAGGTTTCACCGCCTCGATTCTCAAATTATTTCCAGTAACCAGGCTGCGGTCCGGGCTGAAACAAACTCTCAGACCCAGTGGTTTGGAAAAGCTGCCATGGCCTAACACGCCCTCTGCAGGAACCTCTGCAAATGGAGAGCCTCCTGTATTCTGGCCCATGTCTGTAATCTTTGTTTCCATCTAAAAACACCAGTCTGATGGGTTTACACAGCATAAGAAGGTGTATTATTAAGTTACAAAGTGTGTCTTTGTAATGAGCACATATACAGTAAAAAGCACTTCCCGCTCAGCATAATGAAATAACTGCCCTCTTGAACTGGCTGGAGTAGGTCACTCTCAGTGACCTTGATTTCCTGCAGCCCAGCAGAGGAATGTGCGCCATCACCACTTACCTGTGGGTGAAAGTGATTTGCTAGGCGAGGTAAACTGATGCAGCAGAGTGAGTCTTCATTACTTTTGGCTATTATTGGATGGGAAGATTGACCTCAGGTGGCCATATACTCCTGCTACCCTCAGGCCTGGCGGTCAGAAGGGGAGGTCCTGAGGTCAGAGCCTGGGTGAAAGTGGGAGGAGGCTAGAGGCAGCGATAGACTCTAAAATAGACCTGGGATCTAAACACAGTTTATATACATGCTGTATGTTCCTATTCACATAAACAGTTGTCAGATGAAACTACATTTGCACATTCATTTTGGCATGGAGTCTATGATGCTTACACCAAATATTGATTCTGATTTAACAGAACGATGACCCGTCAGCGTCAGGATTCACTCAGGTTAAAAGTAAAACTGGTAGGAATCAATGAGAGAACTTGTCTATTTGCATCTTTTTCACTCACAGTAGAACTTAATGTCTTTTGTAGCAGTGATCCGGACCACTCAGTTCTTACCCGTCCAGAGTTTGTAGCCCGTGGTGTTTCCTCAAGGACCCTCAGTCATGGCAATGAATTGGTGTAGGAATGTGGGCAGACTTCCTGGGCCAGCATCTGAAAAAACACTGGGCTTCCTTTTGATTCTGTAATAAATAGTTGTGACCTCTGACCCCTGGGCCTTTTTCACAAATAATTGGAGGGCAGTGCTTATGTATGAGCCAGCCAGTCACTCAGGACAAATGGGAACCAGTGTGAGTGGAGCGCTTCACCTCATTTCTGCTGTTAGTTCACCTTGATTGTTGCTTTTACCTCGTCAGATATTTTGCTGTCATTCTCTGTTTTGACTTAACTTCCAATAACCCCCCTCATTTGCTCTTTTAATTATATAAAACATCTTAATAAGCAGGAAATTATATTTTCCCCACAGTTTCCATTACAGAGACTTTTGACTGTTCTTCTCTTTCATCAAACTTTAATTAAAAGCTAAGCCGTGTTTTTCTCTGGATGCAGTCGTTTGAAGGACAGTTTCAAAAACTCTGAACAAAAGCAGCTGTCTGCAACAGTTTCTTGCATAGTGAGATGATGTTCAAGATTTAAATTCAACTACTGCATCTGCAGAATTAGTCATAGCACAAAATTAAACCAAATCATGGCACAGTGTGTCGTTTAAAGGATAACTATGCTTCTTTGAACCCAGGCCTTATTGTGCCATGTTTTGGGGTGAAAATAATTGATAGGGACACAAATATTTGAAATCAGTGCAGCACTGAGTCAGAACTGTGTCCACAAACAGCTGCTGCAATGTAATCCAATGGGCAATTGTCCACGTCAAAGGACGTCCGCTAATGTGCTTGTTTTTGCCCATGACTCACATTGATGTGAATCAGACAGTCACAGCATTATGACAGGATTCCTACAGAGACAAACTTTTTATTGAGGGAAGATCCTTATGGTTAACCAGAAACATCTTACTATCTCACTGCAGACTCCATTGACAAAAACAGTGATTTTACAGAGCAGAACACAGGAGCTGCTGAAATGCCTCTGCCTTGATTAGTTTGTTTGTGTTATTGTGTGACGTTCAGTGGTGGAGGAAGTGTTCTGATCCTTCACAAACGTTAAAGCACCACACAACAACAAGGCAGCAGGCTTCCAGGAACTCCCTGTTCTGCTCTATAAAACTACTGTTTTTGTCAATGGAGTCTGGTTTTGTCAATTATCACTTCAGTTAAACACGGTTTTCCAGAATACTTAAAAGTCAGACAGAAGAACAAAGTAAAACCAACAAGGATTTCTGCAGACAGTAGAATAGTCCTGAGTTGGTAACTGTGTGTAAATTGTGTCTGATCATGTTTGGCAGAGCTGATCATTTCAACATTTTCACGAAAGAAAAAATCTGCATTGATACTCGATCACATTCAGTAGTGATTCAGTCCTGGCTCCAGTTCATTATTTCTTCCACTGTGAATGCTATTGAGCAGCTCCCTGTTTCCCAGGGAAAATGTCTGAGCTGTACAGGAACTGATGCGTTTCATCTTTCCAACAGACTAAAATACTGCTGTGGTTGTTTAGACTAAATTTAAGAAAGTTAAAAAATAAAAAAAAAAGTATAACAAGCAGAGTGTACAGTGAGTGGCTTTTATAAAATGTCAATTCAGTGCTGACATCAAGAGCAAAACACCAAAACATTCACCAGTTATCACCAGTGTCACCAAAGTTTAGAAGATATAATCAAAGCAGAAATGACTGACTAACTTTAAAATATGAATGATGATTTTCTCATGTGATATGTTCCAATATAGAAAAGAAATGAGTGTTGTGTCATTAAAATCATGTCAGCTGGTGCAGTGGATACAAACCAATACAGACAGAAGCAGCCGAGGTCTGAATCCAGGATGTGTCAGTGCTGGGTAATAGAACAGTGGTGTGTTCAATGTGCATGTATGTTTCAGCCTGTGATGAGGTGAGTCAGGATGTGCGTGATTTTCCATAGAAAACAATGAGTGTTTGTGTTTGTTATGAATATAATTAGTTTCAGTTTTAAATATTCATTTATCTATTTTTTTAATCTAAGTGTTTTCAGGATGAAGTGTCTTTTGTTTCACACATTTCTCAAGAGAGGCTAAAGTGGGCAACATATTTTCTTTCCATTTTTTCCTTCTTTCTGCGGTTGTGTTTATAACTCCTTTAATTGCTCTTTTGTCTGCGTGCGCCAACCCTAATGACTCCAGACTTTGTTTGGCGTGCTGCAAATGGGCACACACAAAAACACACCCATGGGAGTGTTGTAAGCCCTCGTGCAACACATTTTCTCCATAGCTTTTATTTTTTTGTTGTTGTTGTGTGGAGGTGGAGGTGGTGGTGGGCTTTAATTGGTGTTGGTGGGCGGGGCTTATTCTTCTGGTCTGGCAGCCTCCCTGAACTCTGTCTATCAGCCTATAAATCTGGCAGTGGAGCAGAGCGGCGGCTAATGTAGCCAGCAGACACACCAGCAGCAGACTCAGAAGAAGGAGAGAAATGGATGAAGAAGACGAATGAGAGGGAAGGTAGAGAAAGACATGAAGACTTAAAGAATGAGAGACAGTCAAAGAGGACTAGTAGGTGTAGCTGTTCAAGTCGTCCCCAGTGGTTGAAATGTGCCATTTACAACAAAACTCCAGGACCTGGGTCATTAAACACACCAGTAACCACAACTATTGTCAAAACAAAAAGGTTAAAGTTTCTAACTTTAACATGTTAGAATTTAGACTCGATTAACAACAAAATCTGTGTGAAAATACACTGATGCATTGTTGTTCAAGCTGAGCAGAATTAAATGAGAGATCGAGAAAGAGAAAAGACAAGAGAGTAACAGAGAGAACAAGTGCAAAGCTGCAGAGAGACAGCTGTAGAAACAGAGAGAAGTGAAGAAAGGAGTGTGACCGAGAGAGGAGAGAAAGACACATACAGAGAGGAGGAGAGGGAGGGGTGAGAAATAACAGCAGAGGAAGATAGAGAAAAACATAAGAGAGAAGAGGAGAAATCGTAATAAAGCTGGGGTGGGGGGGGGGGGCAGACAGAGGAGGAAAAAGGGGGGAAGACGACATGGTGGGCAGACATGGTGGTCCTCAGACGTCTGCTCGTCCTCTTCTCATCATTCACTCTTCTCTCCTCGTCTCATTCCTCCGTCTGAATCGCCGTCCTCCCATCTGTTTTTGGCTTCCTCTGTGTTTCTCAGTGTGTTTCAGAGAAGGACGAATCCCAGTTCACCATCACTTAAAGGAATAGTTCACCAAAACTTTATCTCCTTATTTTATCATTCAACACACTGGTGAAATGTTTAATGAGTTAATGCAGCTTCTTGTGTGAAGACAGCAGAAATTTGTTCCTGATGCCACATTTTGACCAGTTCCATCTGAATTTATAAACGACTTATGTTGGATATGAAAGACCTGCATCCCTAACTCCCCTGAAGGCAGCAGCCCAAGGATTGGTACATGATGTCACCATCAAACCCAAGTGCTTCTGTGACTGATCAATGAGATCCTCAGGAAAATGCAGCTCATTTTTTTCCCAGACCAGACCAGAGCTAAAAAGAAATTATCTTCATCAGGTGGGGACAGTGCACAAAGTGTTAAGTTCCTCCTTTCTTATAAACCCTGGCATGTGTGCACTATATACAGTCTGTGTGCTGCACTGCCCTCGTAGTGTAGTCCTGCTTTTTTCTTCACATAAGGTCGCATGTAGAAAGGCAGCATTTGAAGCTGTGTCAAGAACTGCTCATCTAAAAAACTTCACAAGTGACACTGCACTTTTTTAGGCTCTCAGCGATACACCCGACAAGTTTCAGGTCGATTGGATGAGTGGTTGTCAAGAAAAGTGAAATACAGACAGACAGACAGACAAAGATTCCTCCATTTACACTTGAATACGTTTTTTATTCAGCTGCTTTAGAGGCAACACATCCATCTTCACAAACCATCTTCAGAGGGCTTCCAGCCAATGAGAAACACTACATCTGCAGGCCGTTTCTGGCATCTTCCTCCTCTTCTTTCTTTCCTTTTCTTCTTCCTCTGCTACTATTGCTCCCACTACTAAAATCACTCTTCCTTTATATGATTGCATTCACCACCTGTCACCATCAGCTCCTGGTTCGTTCCACAAACATTAAGGAATCATTTCACCATCATTTTCACAATTTGATAAGTCACACATCTCACACCTTTAAAACATTATGAACTGAGGAAAAAGGGAAGAATACATCACCCCTGACTGTCAGTACTGGCCTATTGTTATTTCATGGCAGATATGAAGCTAACTGTGAAATGAATCACTCTGTGATTGTTTTTTGGACAGTAAAGAAAGTGTATCAGTGTCTCTTTTGGCAAAAAATGAAGAAATTATCGTCTTACAAAAAGCCACAGCAGTGGAACCTGAGAAAAATGAATGAGAAAGTTTCTTCCGGAAACTGATGTTCCAGCTCAGTATGGAGGCAGAGGACCCAGGGGAGGAGAGCACTGTGGGAAATAGGGAGTTCCCCTCTGTCTCCGATCTGTCTGTCTGTCTTTGTCCATTTGTTTGTCTGTCTCTCAGTGATACTCGTCACCCCACAAACAGAGTCAAAAGGAGAGATGGAGGCAGACAGTGGGAAGGTTAAGCAAAGTTAAAGTACATTTGGATATGATACAAACATGTAAAACTTTTATTTGTGTAGATTTTCTTGTGTCCAGTGCTCCAGTAGACTTGAGATGCTAATAAACCAGTTTCTGGAGTAGAGAAAAAAACAGAGAGCAGGCTGGCTGCTCTCAGCCAGGGTTGCTCCTGTTTTTTTTTTTTTTGTCTAACTCCTCTGATCCTCCCACCTTCTCTGTCTGCTGCCACTCTGCTGCTCCTGCTGACTGGGGAGGAGGAGGAGGAGGAGGAGGAGAAGGAGGAGGAGGAGGAGGAAGAGGGATGCAGGGAGAGTACACCTTACCTCCCTCCCTCCCTTCCCCTCTTTCTTCCTCCCTCTCTCTGTCTCTCCCTCTTCACTCCACAGCGACAGCAGCACTACTCACCAACACACCACAACACACCACTGCTGTCACTGGCACGCTAACACACACATACACACACACACACACTCACACACGCAAACACACATACACACACACACTGAGTGGCATCCTCAACACAGACCGAGACGCCCTTGGACTGCTGCAGGCGAGGTGAGTGGGTAAATATTTGAAACCTCCTCTGAGTGTGTGTGTGTGTGTGTGTGTGTGTACACATGTTTGTGTGTGTGCATGCTGGGTTTGAGAGTTACTGTGTGTTTATTGTGTTAAAGTTTGTGTGAGGTTAGAGTAAGAGTTGTGTGCTTCACTTTTGTGATTCAGTGTGTGTGTGTGTGTGTGTGTGAGTGTTGGCTGTTTGCATGTCTGCATGTGCTGGTGTGGTTTGCATCTGCTCTCTGTGAATGTGTGTGTGTATACAGTCTGTGTGTGTGTGTGTGTGTGTGTGTGTATTTACGAGGTACACCAGAGCCAATGAGACTTGTGTTTTGCATCAGTCCAAAACAAATCCACAAAATAATGCTGACTCTCTTTCAGAAGTGTGTGTTTTTGTGCAGGCATGAGTGTATGTGTGCCTGGAGAGGCCAGAGTCTGTCTGGAAACTTGTCAGCTGTTGGGGAGATGTGTGTGTGTGTGTGTGTGTGTAAACTGGTGAGGTAGAGGCGAGCATTCGTGCCAGTTCTACTTGTCAAACTGTGGATTCTGGTTTTTGTGGCTCTAAACTGTTGCAGGATAAAATCTCCACGTCCACTGTTGAGTTTCACTTTCACAACTTACTCAACTTAATCTTTACAGTGTAGAAAAGTGTCATCTACTTGCACAAAATAATTAATGGTGCTAGCATCAATCATAGTTTGTGTCAGTATTAAAGTTAGGAGTCACTTCAGATGATGAGGCTCAGGTGTCAAATATCAAGGCTCATTTCCTTCCATCTGAGGATATCACTAATATTTTATTGTTAGCTCAGTTAGAAACCTACAACGACTGATTTAATGATTTGCAGGTCAAAAATGTGTCGAGTCAAATTCAAAATTGGACTTGATTAGATGTTTAGGTTGCAAACAATCACTGTTTCAACAGCTGTCAGTTTCTAAGTCCACTCAGCTAAAGCTAATGCAAGGTGTTTCTAATATTTAGACTGCCTTCACTGATACAAATAAGACCACAGATTACCATTAAAATACAGTCAGAATAATGGATGTTAGTAACCTAGATGTCTATAAAACCTTTGAGAAGTTTTAATCTAGACGACTTAAAGTTTCCAGTGGCATGTTCAGCCATTTCAGAACTTCTGCTCATGGCTTTGTATCTCAGATAGGTGCTTTCACTGGGTTTCGATCAGTATTATCTTCAGTTCCATGCCTGTTGTGATGTGTCTCCTAAAACGTCTTCACAGCTGAAAGAATGAATGAAATTGAGGAGCACTGACAGATTACTCAAACTTCTCCTGCAGCTTAATCCACTTCTCTGCTGTCCGTTTGTATATCATTCTCCTAACTGTAGCTAAAAGCTGTGGTTGCATCTGTGCTTTTTGGAGCGAGATAGGGCGACAGAGAAGCACAATTTCATCTTTGGCTTTGCTGTTGCTAAAGTTTAAGTTTCTGCAGATGGTGTTCATGGCCTGTTTAGCCTTGTTAGATATTACTGCTCACAATAACTACAGAATTTGTCCTCTGTTTAAGAGCAACAATTTTCGTTTTCTATTTTCATTTTGTGCAGTTTGTAAACAGATAAAAGTCTGTGCATTGTTGTGGAGTGGCAGCATTGTGTGCTTTACCAATGTGCTATTAAACTGCACAGACTTGCTCCAAGAAGTCTGGTGGTCATACAAACCACTAATAGGCTCACTTGCCTTCACAAAACCTGCTCGAGAGTAATTTCTTCCCTTTTTTTTCCATTGAGACTGAATGTAACACAGATGAACTGAGCGTGGTTGCGTTCCTGGGAAAGCCAGCCATAAAGAGCGACTCAATAAATAGGTCGGAGTTCAAGTGTGAGCAATCTAACCCAGCCTCTGTTTGCCCTCGGGGGCAACTAAACTCCATTGACCTCTCCTTAACTTCTCAGACTGCCTTGCTTACTCATCCTCTGAGTCTTTCCTTCTTTCTCCCTCTCATTCCGTCTCTTATCCATCATCCGCTTTCACCATCTCTTTGTCTGTCTGCCCATCTGTCGGTCTGTACTTTGGCTCTCTGGTTTTTTTTCTTTCTTTTGTATATAAGAGGCCGAGGAGAGCCCGATCCATTTTCCACTTTGCATGTGCACTTGAGAAGGGACCGCCACTGAGGACAAAGGAGAGAGTTTGGCTTAAGGAACAAAAGGCAGAGGAGATGAGTCTGTCCGCTGTCATGCAGACATCCACAGCCACCTCACACTCCCCAAGTTTGACCAATATGGGCTTTGGAAGGCAGACAGCGACACACTGGGGTTCGTCTAATCACTAGTATGTCATACCACTTTTTCATGTCACAAATATTTTAAAAGTATGCAGCGGTTGTTGTACAAATCTAATCAACAAAATTGTCTTAACCATCTACTCTCAGCTGAAACTCTGCGTATCATGACTTTCTATCACTACCATGTGACTGCGATTTCCTGGGCTTAAAGCTGGCCTGGAACATTCTGTCTTTCCTCACTGTGAACTGTAGAAAATGTCATTCAAGTTGTGTAGGTGTTGTTCATCACAGTAGACAGGCTTATGTTGAATGATTGCGATATGCTAACACTTGCATGTTTGATGCACTTTAGCGTGCGCTTGTGTGAGCTTCTACAAATTGATCATTGTGGCTTGCATGGGGATCCAGCACAGACTTTACTGGGGCAGGTGGACAGGATCTCCCACTAATCACAGGGTTGAGGTTCAATCCCTGGCTCCTCCTCTCCACAGGTCAGAGTCCTTGGTCAAGACTCTGAACCTCAAATTGCCCCAGATTGCACCATGCATGCTAGCTTGTTGTCATTGGTGAGTGTGAGTGTGAAAACAGGTGAATGTGAGAAAAAAATCGGATGAATGCACTGTATAAACTCAGTCCATTTACTATTGCAGCACACAGTCGTGATGAGTACATCATAGATTACTGCTGATGTTTGGTTTGTGGTCGAGTCTACAGATCAATAATTAATTCTTTTGTCCAACTTTCATTTACGGCTTCATGTTGATCAGTGTTCTTGCTGCACGGAATGAAGTGTGGATGGATGTATTTGGCATTGGAGACATCTGCCTCCTGAAGCAGATGTTTTGCATATTTGCTGGATAGATTAATTAAACAAAAGTTGTTCATTAGATGATTTTCTGTCAACCAATTGAATAGCTGACTTATCATTTCAGCACCAACTTATTCTAAAGCTGCAAAACATTTTAATTTAAATCGTGATATAAGTGAGTATGATGTTCATATTACAGGTGGCCAACAGTGCCTGGCTGTTGTCCAGTATTAGATTATAAACATCCAGTATTGGCCTGATGTATCGGTCTGACCGCTCTGCTCCAGTACAGCCTCACATGGGACAGACTACCGCTGTCTGTCTGCTCAGGCTGCCAGCGCTACAAAAACAAGACAGTGAGGCGAGGGGCCCCAGGGGGTCGTCAGGGTGGGGACGGCACATGGGTGAGGGAGGGGGAGACAGGGAGGATGAGGGGACTGTGTTTACTTTTGTCCTGAGGGCCTGCCCTGCCCGGCAGGCTGGAAAGCGACAGCAGAGGGAGGAGGATAGAGGAAGACCCTGTCTGGATGAGCGAGAGGCAACAGGCCGATTTCACCGGTGTAAGATGGTGAAGTTTTTGGTGTACGGCATGGCACAGTGGTTTATACTTCTACCGTGAGGTCCAAAGGAGGATGTTTGAATGGACTGACAATGGCGTCAGCTGAGGTCAGGACAAAAGGAGGATGCCAAGCGTTTTGCACGGTACACCTGATAAAGCACCAGCAAAAGATGAAGCTGCCAAAATTCTGTATCGTAAAAAGGAGGGTAATCGGTAAACTTATACTGGTAGTAGAGTATTATGCCAAAATGATGATGTTTCAGCAAAGTGAGGGCACTTTAGCAAATTGACAAAACTGTAGCAGAGTGAGGACATTTTGGCAAAGTGAGGACACTGAAGGAAGAAAGAGCATCAAAGCAAAAATGAGAATGGCTGAATTAAAGTAGGTATACTGTAGTGTGGTTGAGGGACCCAGCTAATTTGAGGATATGAGTGTGCTGGCATTGTGGGCAACCCAGCATGCCACTAAGGTGTATTTCACAAGGATAAAGATTGCGTTAGTTCGATGGACTTTTAAGCACCAAGCAGTGAGCAATGCAGAACTGATGATCGTGTGGAATAGCTGTTGCGGGTGTGTCGAGAAAGGTACCACTGAATTATATAGAAAGGGTGATTGGTGTCCAAAGGAGGGATGCAGATGGCCTGGTTTGGGGAATTAGTTGAGGGGCCATTTGAGGCCAACAGTCGAAGCCTGTGCAGCTTGGGACTCAGGTTTGGGAGTAATAAATTGTAGGCTGTGGAGTGACTTGTGCTAGCTGTAAAAAAGTGATGGGTTCTTCAAGTAGTTCTAACTTGTGTACGTGTATATGTGTGTATAGCACAGGAGGGAGAGCAAGTTCCGTGAGCAAGCACTGAGCAGAGGCTGCAGTTTTGAGGCATCTGAAAGTGCTCAGCACTAAAGTGTGTAGCCTGCTTGAGGCAGGAGGGCCAATCGGCGTAAAAGGGACGAGTCGCCCATCATTGAGTGTAAGGCATGAAGCCAAAGGGTCTGTTCTATGCTTCCGCCTCTCTGTGTGTGTGTGTTTACAGCTGGCTCCAGCCGGGGTCTGGCTGAGCAGGTCCAGGCTGCTGCGCCTGCTCAGACACCTGGGTCACCAAGACGAAAGCAGAGAGTTAGACTGCAAAGTAGGAAGGATGGCTGTCACGAATGGCTAAGTACATGACCTGACCTGAGGACACGGATACCAGAGCCCTTTCCGCAGGAAGTCTTGTCCGTGTGTATGGATGACAGACAAAGCCTGAAATCATTCAGCTCCCAATTTTATTGATTCCAGAGCATCACAGATTGTTTCTGAAGCCATCTCCCAAAAGCGTTATAACTGGTTGAGTTGTGTTTTCATCGGCCAATACAACTGTACTCATATTTTCTTTATTGATAATAATTGCACACAGAAGTCGAGGCTGCAAAGCAATATGTGATCCAGCCAACAGCTCGATGTAATAAATACTTTGTGGAGGTGCAGCATGGTTTGCCAGTAAACTAGAAATGTATTCTGTTAGTTTCAGGCACAGCTAACAGCTAGCAATGATCGCGTATAAATATTAGCTTATGTATTTGCTAGTATTTTTTGCAGCGCAGAGGAATTACTAATCAAATAAATTCATAAAAGATATTTTGACTATGCTGGCAATGGTTAGTGAAATTTCAATGATGTTTTTGTAATTGCTGGAATCCAAACTCTACTAAATGGAGCAAGAGCATGGATTTGACTTTCAATGAGTTGTTTTTATGAACCCTCCTTTTCCCTAGTCTGTGTCTGTCTCATGTTAGCCTCATGGCTATGAGACCCATTTCATAGTCCCGAACCAGCCTGTTGCCTTCTATATAGCACAGCCAAACAGCGCTTACTGTGGCAAGTTCTAGAAACTTACCTTCATCCTTCCAAGTACACTGAGTTCTTTGGTTTAACTTTTGCACGCCTCTGCAGTCCACCTGGCTCTAACACCTGTGGCCTTGGGCGCCTGTTCATGTCACTCTCCACCTGCCAGCGCCAGGCCCGCCACGGACTGCTACAGCATATCTGCCTCTGGCCGCCGCACGCTTGGTTTTGCGCCGAGGCATTGTCTGAGAAAACGTCTTTCACTTGCCAAAGGCCATGTTTCATTTGACGGGTTTGAAACTCCTGACAGCATACTGGATTTTGGCATCAGGAGCCGAATTTGATGCTGTAATCCAGAACATCTTCACTACCAGCCTTATATGCACCATAAGATAAGCAAACTCTTTTATTGAAGATAAATATTGCAGCAACTTTCCCAGCCTATGGGTGCATCCAGGATGCCAAGGCTGGAACAGAGGAGGAACCTGTGAGGAGACATTGCCACAAGAAGGTGGAACCGTTAGAGGAAAGCAGCCTAAGTGTAGCCAGTTCTCAAAAGAGCTGTTACAAATCTAATTAGAGCCTACGCGCTGCCAGGCATACTTGAAATTTGACAGGAGCCATGCTAGCTGTTTTCCAGTTCTGGTATGTCAAGTGTTCGGTGTTCCACTTTTGTCTCCACACATAATAGCACCTGATACTTAGAGTGATAATCTTATTTAACTTATTCTAGAAAATGCAAAGAAATCCAGAATTCCGAATTCCAGGTCGCGTTGATAAACCTTGGTTCTTCTACTTGTTGTTACTGCCGCGCCAACGTGAACCCTGAGTGGACTTCTATTCATCAACCATGGTGAATCTAACTTTTAAGATGTATATGGTACAAATGCCTACCAGGGCAACAGGTGCTAGGAGGCGTAGGCACAGGAGGAGGCTTATCGGTGTGCCACCTACCAAGAATCGCCTACTACGCACTATGTGCTCTTAGAATCTTTGGGAAATGCACCATGTGGATTGATTGCCAAACACTTCTGTAAAGCAGTAGAAGACAGCAGCAGCACTTCTGTATCTCTAAATAAACGGCAGATGTTCTGGGAGGCAGGATTTGGGCTGGAGAATCAGAGGAGGGAAGACATGGCCTACAAAATGTCTTCTTGCATGTAAAACGCAACTTTGGGCCTTCGGTCAGCTTTAGGCTTCTAATTTGAGAGGGAAAAGATATGAAAAAAGACTCTACATCTCAAGTATGCTTTTCATCTACAATTCGGTAAGTGCCTGACGGGGTTTTAAATGCCATTTAGAGCCTGCTTAGTGGCTGCGATATTTCCTTTCACTCTCTAGCCTTTGTTAAAGATACATGCAATTGAACAAGCACAATTGAT